>JAVXUP010002342.1:0-140313 GCA_033070095.1 Escallonia herrerae | reverse complement strand
CACCTAAAACCTTAAGGAATTTATATTATTATCTTTATATATATATATATATATATATATATATATATGGGGACCGATCCACACCCACCGGTGGAGAAATAACAATTTCTCCACCGAACCGCAGGTAAGAGCAGCGGTTGGGCCACGTGGCGCAAAAAGGCGAAAAAGGCGTACGGCCACTGCATTAATGGCGAAAAAGGCACGAGAAATGGTGAGAAAATGGTGAGAAAATGGCGAGAAGGAGAAAAAGGACACCAACCGCATGCACAACCAGCGGTTGGCATTAATATGCCCTGCCACGTGCCGTCCCCCACCCCTGCCACGTGGCCCAACCCCATGGCCCCTGCCACGTGGCGTCCCCTCCCCCTGCCACGTGGCCCACCAGCATGGACAACCGGCGGTTGGGGCGATGGCCCTGCCACGTGGCATCCCCTCCCCCTGCCACGTGGCCCAACCGCGTGTGGTACCAGCGGTTGGTTTCCCGCCCCTGCCACGTGGCGTCCCTCCCCCTGCCACGTGGCCCAACCGCGGGTGGTACCAGCGGTTGGTCCCCTCCCCTGCCACGTGGCGTCGCCTCCCCCTGCCACGTGGCCCAACCGCTGGTACCACCCGCGGTTGGTCCCCTCCCTCTGCCACGTGGCGTCCCCTCCCCTCATGCAGGGCCCAACCGCTCCTACAACCCGCGGTTGGTCCCCTCCCCCGGTTGGTCCCCTCCCATGCCACGTGGCATCCCCTCCCCTGCCACGTGGCCCAACCGCTGGTACCACCCGCGGTTGGTCTCCCCTCCCCTGCCACGTGGCGTCCCCGCGTGATGCCCCACCTGGTGTCCTTCCCCTCGATGCCACGTGTCGTCCTTCCCTCCCCCATGATGCCCCCCACGTGGTGTCCTTCTGCCGAAATTTTTTTTTTGCCGCAGCCTTTGACCGCATAAACACCCACCCTTCCTCACTTTTTTCTGTCTTTTTTCTTCTCTCTTCCTCTCTCTCTTTATAATCTCCTCCCCCGAACCCTTCTTCTGCACTCTGTCATCTTTTACCAACTTCCTTCGTACTTCATATCTCACCTACATAATCTCCATAACAATACAAACCAAAAAATTTTACGCTAGAAGATCGGTGGATAACCGCTAGAAGATCGGTAGTTTTTTCTTTAAATACATCAAGTCACAACAAGTAAGTATTTTGAATTTCCTTATAATTCAATGTTAGGTTTATACAAATCAGCGTATTACATTTATAGATTCCAAAACAGCGATTTTTTAGGGCGCCAAATATAGACAGTTTTTCACGAATTTATAAAAAATAGCTAGAGCTAGATTTTGCCAAAATACAAAAAAGAGACCCTAGTTATTCTTAAAGGATCTGTCTCAGGTAAAAATTTCAGATTTTTCCAAAGACTGGAAAGGGGTTAACTGATACGGGGAACCTTGTAACTCTGCAGTGTATTTTAAAATATCAAGCTAGCGCGATTTCGCGCGAAACTTTTATGAGAATCCTAGGATGTTGGGAAGTTCCATTCCCCAGGAATTCGGGCCATTCCGAAGCCGTTACCTATTTTTTTGGCCGAACGGCCCTTTAAGCGCTTGATCCGGACACCGGTTCGCGATTTTTGGGCGAAACCTCCGTAAAATACTTTTTATGTCAAGAATGAATTCAGGAAGCCTCAAGTAGCATTTCGAAGCACTTTTGATATTTTTCGATGCCAGGGGGCATTTCGGTAATTCGCCGCCCCGAGAGGGGTATTTCGGTAATTTTACAGTGCTAAGTTTTTCGACGGACTTTTTAGTCCAGAAATGTAATTACAAAACCTGAAATGTTGTTTTGAAGCTGACGTGGCGCGCGTAGGGGTGTTTTGGTAATTTTCCCGCGCCAAGGGGTGTTTTGGTAATTTTCCCGCGCCAAGTTTTTCAAACGACTTTTTAGTCCAGAAATGTAAGTAAACCACCTGAAATGTTATTTTGAAGCTGGTTCGGGGGCGTTGGGGTGATAGTGAACGCTCAGGGGCATTTCGGTAATTTGCCGCTAATCGGGGGCTATTTTGCTAGGAAGGATCCAGCTTAAAATTCATACCTTAAAATAACTTTTAGTTCAGGAAAAGGTGTGAGACACCCGAAAACTTATTTTGTTCCAGATGTTCTGAACCTTGTGACGCACCGGCGATGACTGCCAGGGAATATTTTGCATAAGTAGCGGGTGTTTTGGTAACTTTCCCCCTTTAAAATTTTTCCTGATATATTTGGTATATAATTGACGTAATACATTTAAAAACTTGACTTTAAAGCGGTTTTGAGGTGTTGGGGGTGTAGGGGCCATCGGGCTATATATTGCTATATAACCACGTTGGCGCTAAATTCAGTGGGAACTAGCGTAATTAAGCGTTCGGAGTGGTGGGAATTGAGGATTTGTTTTAATACATTGAAATAATGACTATTGCTAATGTGTTGGTAAGCTAGGTTAAAGATCCAGTTATAGTTTTGGAATGTAAATATTATGGATATTATGGACGCTAAGTTGGTTTATAATTATATTTTGTTCTTAAAGGTATGAATTTCAGCTCTGGACCTCATGATACATCAATCCTATACGATGACGATGACCACGTCGCGAGGCACGTATTTGACGGTGTCGATAGGGGTGTTTTGGAAACAATTCAAAGCACAAGGCACCTTGAAGAGTGGGTACTAAACAAGGAACAAATACAGCTATTACACCGTCAAAATTTAACCCTGTTCACCGATTGCGGGAAATGGTCTCGACACGACGATTGCCTTATATCCGCTCTAGTTGAACGATGGAGGAGCGAGACGAACTCATTTCACTTCCGGTTTGGTGAAATGACTGTTACGTTAGAGGACGTCGGATTTATACTTGGAATCCCATGTCACGGCAGACCCGTTACTTTGAACGTGCCGTCTGCATCCATAGCGAATATGGCTATGCAGTATTTTCCGGGAATTCCAAGGGCAGCGCTTACAACAAACGGCGTCAAGCTTAAATGGCTGAGAGAGCAGTACGGCGTGCTACCGGATGAATACACTCCTCAAGATTTCGTGACGTATACGAAGGCATTCCTTCTGTATATTATTGGAGCTATATTACTTCCGACGCATTCGAAAAACACGGTGCATCCGAAGTATATGGTGTTCTTGGAGGATCTTGAGGAGGTATACTCCTATTCGTGGGGTTCAGCTGTCCTTGCGCACCTATATCGAGCACTGCATAAGGCTACGAGAAACGGTGCCAAGTCCATTGCCGCCTGCCTGACTCTATTACAGGTATGAGCATTTATTTTCTTGGTAGGATCCTTAGTCAATATATTCGGGATTAATTACTAATTCCATATAATGTTTGCATTCACAGGTTTGGTCTTACGAGAGGCTACCCATGGGTCGTCCACAACCGTTGGTAGATTCCGATGAGACGTGGCCTAGGGTGTGGGCCTGGGGGCCTACGACCAACCGGAGGAGGAGACGGGTAGACCCTCACCACCATCTAAAGTTCTATCGGGGGGAACTAGAGATACTAGATGCATCCCAGGTGACGTGGCAGCCATATGGCAAGGTGATGCATCTGTTGGATGAGTGGTGTTGGCAACTTCCGGTGTCGTACGTGCTGGCAGGTTTGGTTCGGGTGCCGCTCATTCACTTCGAAGAATGTGAGTTTCAGATGCCCGATCGAGCTATGAAGCAAGCTGGCTGTCCACAAGGGATACCAAAACCCGCTGTAGACATGCGGCCATACAGGGGTGGTCGAGGGCCGAACTTCGAGGTGGCTGATGCCTTGATTTTGTTGGGTGACGAGGTGCACCAGTGGAATACCTGGCAGAAAACGTATGATAGCCTTGTATCGCTGAAGCACGACGGCATTAGTACTGAGGAATACTTACAGTGGTTTCTCAGGGTGACGCGCACGAGGGTGAATCGCCCTTCCCAGGTGAAGAAGACATCGTACGCGCCACGTGAGGTCTATGACCAGTTCTGGGCATTGGCCATTGTAAGTCATGCTAGTGTTGTTTGATAATTTATTTGCGCACCTTATCGACCATTTGTCAAATATGATTAGCCATATTTTCTATGCATGTTTTTTAGGTTGACCAGGGCATTGAGGTGTTCAAGCAGCTGGAGTCGTTTGACTGGTTTGTCGCGCAGGCTCCTGACAATCTCAAGAGGTCCATTGAGAAGTACAAGACTGAAGTTCAAAACTTTAGTCTTGCGTACCGGGGTTACGAAGGGGAGCCGTCTAGTCGCCCTCGTCCTGAAGCGTACGACTATCAGCCCCAGAGTCAGGTGTGGGAGTCGTCTGGTCGCCCTCTTCCTGACGCGTACAACTATCAGCCCCAGAGTCAGGTGTGGGAGCCGTCTGGTCGCCCTCCTCCTGACGCGTACGACTATCAGCCCCAGAGTCAGGTGTGGGAGCCGTATAGTCGCTTGCCTCCTGACGCGCCATCATCGCATAGCTATGAATTCTGGGAGCCGTATAGTCGCTTGCCTCCTGACGCATACGACTCTCAGTGCCAGAGTCAGGTTCCCCAAGTAGGAATCCAGGCCTCGCGCCCAAGCTTTCGGTCGGACAAAGGACAAGCGACGAAGCCATTGAGGTCGGACAAGATGGCTTGGATCGACCGGCACTACTTCGGGCATGAGCCTGTCAATTCAGCAGACTTTCCCCTTGCGACATTCCTAGGTCATGAGGATATCAGAACGTTGGCGCCGGAGACAGATCTTTCAAATTTTGTCATGAACGCTTACATAGAACTGCTCCGGATTAGAGAGCAACGTTTTAACCGTTCTGAATATTTGAAGCTTAACATGTATCCCACTCATTTTGTGGAATTAACGGTGAGAGAATTCACAGAATGGAGGCGAGGGGGCGGCAGGAGTAAGTGGAAACCAGGTCGAAACGTGTTAGGCATGATGAACGCAGACTATCAATGTCCCGCTGCTGATGCGAACCTTATCATGATACCCTGTCATCATGCAAACCACTGGTTCCTATTAGTTCTCCATCCAGCGTTCAGAACGGTTCACATATACGATAGCCTAAGGGAGGACGAGCCTGGACAGCTGCTGGCACAGATGTACAACGAGTACATCACTTTAGTGGTTAGTATTTATTTTTTGACCTTGGCTCATAGTATATTGTTCTTGTCTCATAGGCTTGATTCTCGTTTTTATTGTTGGATGCAGACTACTGTCCTCTCGCTAGCATGCGGACGGCCACAGGGTGACCCTTGGACGGTCGTGATGATAAAGGACCGACCAAAGCAATATAACGGTCACGATTGCGGGATTTACGTCCTCAAGTACATGGACTACATTGCTCGCTCGGAAGTGCTCAAACACTCCTCGTGGACTAGGAAGGATGCCTTGACGTTTAGGTATAGGATAGCCTGGGAGCTGAAAAAGAATGAAGCTAGACGCCTTCATTACCATTATCCTGACGTGCGTGGCTAGCTGCTGTGATGTTACAAAAAACTGTACCAAAAAGAAATGTACATAATTTTTCGCATGCTATGAATTTGGCGCTAAAATGTGCGCGAATATACCTTTCATATGACGGCATTCGAAAAAATTACGCGTCTCGCTTTTCGCCGAAATTCATAGAAATGGGCTAACTAGCGTGCATGAGGTGCAATGAGCGAAAAAAAAGTGACAAAAAAAATTACAACTTTTTCGGAAGCTATCAAATGGGGCCTAAAGTGTGCCCGAATAGGCCCTTCCTAGGAAAACTCAAAAATTAATGTGTCTCGTTTTTTGCCGAAAGTCTTACAAATGGGCTAACTAGCGTGCCTGAAGTGCAATGAGCGGAAAAAAAGTGACAAAAAAAATTACAACTTTTTTCGGAAGCTATCAAATGGGGCCTAAAGTGTGCCCGAATAGGCCCTTCCTAGGAAAACTCAAAAATTAATGTGTCTCGTTTTTCGCCGAAAGTCTTACAAATGGGCTAACTAGCGTGCCTGAAGTGCAATGAGCAGAAAAAAAGTGACAAAAAAAATTATAACTTTTTTCGGAAGCTATCAAATGGGGCCTAAAGTGTGCCCGAATAGGCCCTTCCTAGGAAAACTCAAAAATTAATGTGTCTCGTTTTTCGCCGAAAGTCTTACAAATGGGCTAACTAGCGTGCCTGAAGTGCAATGAGCGGAAAAAAAAGTGACAAAAAAAATTACAACTTTTTTCGGAAGCTATCAAATGGGGCCTAAAGTGTGCCCGAAAACGGAGTTACCAAAAATATCAATAATCCACAAATCAAATCACAAATTAAAGATTGCACAAACCAAATCACAAATTTAAACATTATAAAAGTTCAATTTATACAACTGAAACATTAACCCTAACACTCTTCCTCATCATCGTCCTCCTCGACCATACTGCCAGGTTCGATACCTAACACTTTATAATGGTTTCTCTTGTCATGATCAGTCATCTTATTACACAACGCACACTTTCGTAATTTTTTTTGACCCGTTGCTTCTTCAATCGGATTCTTCATGCGTATTGCTCGTTTTCGCCCTTTTGTTTGAGAAATAATTGGATCAAAAATGTCGTCCTCCTCACCTTGTAGGTCAGTGCCGTCAATGACTGGCTGTTTGGCTCGATTGAATCTACCGCCTGGAGTTGTCCGAGTAGTCGGAGTGTCCACAGTTTCTGGTAATGCCATCCTAAACTGTGCATGCTTAGCCTTATCCCGTGCGGCTGCTTCAACTTGATACCTGTACCCATCAAATGTCGACGCTGCATCCATTGATAAACCGTGCATGATGTTACAAAGGTGATTATATCGCAGCGTCTCAGATTGCTCGAAATCAACTGAAACATTGGGCACGTAAGGAATGTGACCGTGGACTCTGTTGGCTTCCTTCGTCCACCGTTCCAAGATATACGGTGGAGGGATTTCACTAGCATTCTTGGCGCTCAAAACCCTCAACGCGTGTCGACAAAGTATACCTTTATGCTCAAACAGTTGACAGTTGCAATTAACCAACCCGGTGTCCTTACAAACTGCTACGGTAAAATGTCGTCTGGTCCTCGGAGCCGACGAAGAGCACGGATTGGCGAAGTTCGTCACATTTGTCAAAGCATAAACCTTGATATCTCTGGTGGAATACTCGTGCAACTTTGTCATGCCATATTGATTCGACTTTAGTAGTTCCTCTTGAAACTGTCGAAACATTTCCTTGGTATAGACTTGAGCCGCATGAGCCTCTAAAGGTGAATAAACTAGTATAGCTCTTTCTTTGCAAACTGTAGCCGCGTCGGCTTCTCTCTCACGGTACAATTGCCTGTCAACGGCTTTCTGCATCTCTAGTACGAACTCCGCTATACTTGAAGACTGGCCTACGTACCCATCAAAGAATGAATTCATAGCTTCGCTTCTCGAGGTCGTAGTCATTCCGGCTGCAAAAAACTTCTTGGTGTAGGCACCGACCCACTGTGTCTTGATCTCATACAACGATTGTAACCATTCGTGATTGTGCAAATAGTAAGTATCCATTAACGTGGCCCACCTCTCCTCGAACACGTCTACCGTCAACGATTTCTTCACACATGTATTAAAGTCAGTCTTGAATGACGGATGGTTTGCATATACATGGTGAAGCCGTTCGGGATATTTGTTGCTTATGTGCCATGTGCACAGGCCATGGTGAGTATCTGGAAGGACCTTAGCGATTGCATTTTTCATTGCCAGATCTTGGTCGGTGATGATGGTCTTTGGAGGAATATGATACATTGCTTGAAGCCACGTTTCAAATAACCACGTAAATGACTCCTCCGTCTCATCCCTAAGCAGGGCAAAGCCAAACGAGATTGACTGATAGTGGTGGTTCACCCCGGTGAACGGAGCAAAAGGCATAGAGTACTTATTGGTGCGGTATGTGGTGTCAAACGTCACAACATCCCCAAAATTTTGGTAAGCAGCTCTAGAACGGGGGTCCGCCCAAAATATAGTACTAATGCGGTTCTCATCATCCAGTTGGAGACTGTAAAAAAATCCAGAATTCTCACTCTGAAGGGACCTGAAGAGATCAAGTGTAGTTTGAGAATCACTCTTACCGAAAGACTCTCTCCTCTGAGCACGAAGTTCATTTCGAAGGTCTACTTCGTTGAAACTCAACTTGTCAATCCCCCCAGCCTGGCTTGAGAAAACCCCCATCATCTTAGAAGGTGGAATTTTAGCCTCGGCCATTGTAAAAATTAGTTGTCTGTGTGCCGCGCTTATTTCTCGGTGTTGATGAATTTGACCAATCTTACTGGGGGTCATCAACTGATGATTATGGCTCAACTCCACTCCTGTGACAACCCAATGGTTTTCATTTTTTCGGTGTACTGCATACACATGGGCCTTGCAGCCGGTACCCGGAAATGTGTCCCGTTTTCTTTGTCTTGTTGTCCCTTCGTCACTGATCCGAACGACCGGAGTTACATGCGGTGCTCCTCTATGACACTCAAATAGTCTTGCACAAATTTGATCTGTATTCGCCCGTTTTCTAGTCGTCTTAGTTCTAATACCGAAACCTATCGTTTTCGAATATGCTCTATAGTATGCTTCAACTTCGTCCAGTGCTTGAAAAACTTGACCAACGTAAGGTGGATCAGAACCTTCACAAAAATTATTTCCTCCAGTTGCATCCATATTTATACTGAAATCTAAAAAATAAAAATTATATCATTCTCAACAAGTCATAGATTTAAATAAAAGAAGAATAAAATTTATTTAAACCACCGTCTTTCGGGAAATTTGGTATAATGTAAAATTAGCAAAATAGCCCCCGATGAGCGGCAAATTACCGAAATGCCTCCGGGGGTTCATTATCACCCTAACGCCCCAAATCAGCTTCAAAACAACCTTTCAGGTGCTTTGCTTACATTTCTGGACTAAGAAATCCTTTGAAAAACTTAACGCTGCAAATTTACGAAAATACCCCTATCGGGGATGCGAATTACCAAAATGCCCCCTGACAAAAAAAATCTGAAAAGTGCTTTGAAATGGGATTTTAAGCTTCCTGAATTCACTCTTTAAAATAACTTTTCAGGTGTCTCACACCCTTTCCTGAACTAAAAGTTATTTTAAGCACAAATTTGTGTAATGTAAAATTAGCAAAATAGCCCCCGGGGGTTCATTGTCACCCTAACGCCCATCAAACCAGCTTCAAAACAACCTTTCAGGTGTTTTACTTACATTTCTGGACCGAAAAATTTTTTTCGGGAAAATTACCAAAACACCCCTCGCGGGGGGCAAATTACCAAAATGCCCCTGGCTTCAGAAAATATCAAAATTGCTTTAAAACGCTATTTTAAGCTTCCTGAATTCATTCTTGATCTAAAAAGTATTTTACGGATTTTTCGCCTAAAAATCCCGAACCGGTGTCCGGATCGAGCGCTTAAAAGCCCGTTCGGCCAAAAAATTAGCTAACGGCTTCGGAATGGCCCGAATTCCTGGGGAATGGAACTTCCCAACACCCTAGGGTTCTCATAAAAGTTTCGCACGAAATCGCGCTGTCTTGATATTTTAAATTACACTGCAAAGTTACAAGGTTGCGCGTATCAGTTAACCCCTTTCTAGTCTTTGAAAAAATCTGAAATTTTTACCTGATACAGATCTTTTGAAAATAACTAGGGTCTCTGTTTTGTATTTTGGCAAAATCTAGCTCTAGCTATTTTTTATAAATTCGTGAAAAAACTGTCTAATTAAGTTTTCACCTTTAGCGACAATTACGCCCCGCAATCAGCTGCAAAACAACATTTCAGGCGTTTTACTTACATTTCTGGACTTAAAAGTCCGTTGGAAAACTTTTTCGGGAAAATTACCAAAATACCCCTCTCGGGGTGGCAAATTACCAAAATACCCCCTGGCTTCAGAAAATATCAAAAGTGCTTTAAAATGCTATTTTAAGCTTCCTGAGTTCATTCTTGATCTAAAAAGTATTTTACGGATTTTTCGCCTAAAAATCCCGAACCGGTGTCCGGATCGAGCGCTTAAAAGCCCGTTCGGCCAAAAAATTAGCTAACGGCTTCGGAATGGCCCGAATTCCTGGGGAATGGAACTTCCCAACACCCTAGGGTTCTCATAAAAGTTTCGCGCGAAATCGCGCTGGCTTGATATTTTAAATTACACTGCAAAGTTACAAGGTTGCGTGTATCAGTTAACCCCTTTCCAGTCTTTGGAAAAATCTGAAATTTTTACCTGATACAGATCTTTTGAAAATAACTAGGGTCTCTGTTTCGTACTTTGGCAAAATCTAGCTCTAGCTATTTTTTATAAATTCGTGAAAAATTCTATTTCTGACGCCCTAAAAAATCGCTATTTTGGAATTTTTCGAATGTAATACCCCGATTTGTCAAAACGTAATTTTGACGCCCTAAACACGAATTTTAGACTATTGTAAGAACAATTTAAGCGTAACACAATTTAAACAATCAATTGGTAAGAACAAATTGAAAAATACTTACTTGTTTTAACTTGATATATTTCAAGAAAAATCCACCGATCTTCTAGCGTAAATTTTTTTTGTTTGTATGTAGGTGAGATAGGGAGAATGAGGAGGGTGGAAGAAATGATTCGGGGAGGAGGGATTTTATAGAGAGAAAAGTGAGAGAGGAAGAGAAGAACCGTGAGTGAACAGCAGGGAGGGGGAGGGGGGAATGACACGTGGGGGTGGGGGGTAGGGTGGTAATGACACGTGGGGGAAGAGGGGGTTCACGGGTGGGGGAAGGGAGGTTCACGGGTGGGGGAAAAGGACATAGGGTGGGGGCCACGGGGTGGGGGGCAAGGGGGTGACGGGTGGGGGGCAAGGGGGTGGGGGTCACGGAAGGCAATAATGCCAACCGCAACTCCTACATGCGGTTGGCATTATTGCCACCATTTTCTCACGAGTTTTTCATTCTCTCGTGATATTTTCATGAATTTCTCATAATATTTTCGTCCTTTTTCGTCCCTTTTCGTCCCTTTTTGCGCCACGTGGCCAACCGCTGCTCTTACCTGCGGTTCGGTGGAGAAATTGTTATTTCTCCACCGGTAGATGTGGATCGGTCCCCTATATATATATATATATTAATGAGCAACAAAGTGTAGAAAACAATAGAAAAAGTTCTTTACCATTTTTGGTACGATTTGTTTCTTTCTCCTAATTATATTCTAGAAAAAAAAAAAAGAAACAAAATCGGATTCAAAGGTCACTCCTTTACCTTATAGCTGGAGCACGGAGCATGAGACCATACGAAGAAAATGATGGAATGGAAGAAAAAGGAAGAAAGATGCGAACGCCTACAAAGTCTTAAAAGAGGTAAAAAGTCAAACAGTTTTGTGCTCTTTCTCTTCCCTCTACGCACCGCACGTTATAGAAAATAAAGTTTTCTCATCATACACGGTTTCTCGAGTGTTTGGCATCAGCATTTGACTATGGTCAAAATCATAACTTAGAGGCTTTGGTTCAAAGATCTTAGCTACTATCTACCTATAATCAAAACTTACATAGTGAATTTACAATATGCTCTCAAAATAAATTTTTTAATTTAATTTCAAATTTGAACGGGAGAGATTATTTACGGTCGTTGCATGTTGTTTCGTCTTGCATCCACTAAATATATTATGTGAAAGAGCTAAAAATAACGGAAATTAAATAATAACAAGATACTACTTTTAGTAAAAGTACTTAAGTTTGTAATGGCAACACAATGTAAATACAAGAGGTCACAAAGGATGTCTTGGCCATTTGGAGCTCTTCCTACTTAAACAGTTAAACCCCAATCTGCAACCTGCAGTCAAAGCCTGAGCTCTGCTGAGCGAGACCGGGAGAGAGAGGGGGGCGATGGCCAACAACCCTTCACAGCTTCTTCCTTCAGGCAAGTTGTTCTTCACTATTGATATATCTCCATTACATCTACTTCACGAAAGAAGAAGAAATTGCAATGAAACTTTAAAAGTAATATCTGGGTTACGCAGAGTTGATAGATCGGTGTATAGGGTCGAAGATATGGGTGATCATGAAGGGTGACAAGGAACTCGTTGGCACTCTCAGGGGTTTCGACGTTTACGTCAACAGGGTCCTCGAAGACGTCACCGAGTAGTCCGTACCCCTCTCCCTCTCTTTTTTGCTCTACTTGTCTACGCATGCGTTCACAGCATTCTTCAATGAGTATGTATATTGTCTCTCTTTTTTTGGCTTTTTCTCCTTTATCTCCCAACATGGAGGGATGAAATTAAACTTTTCCAATTGAAGAACTTTTTTGAGAATAAGTTAGCTGCAACTTATCAAAATTCGACCAGACTAGGTTTGGGTGCAGAAGCAAATTTTACTTGTTCTATACATGTACACATATTTCTATGGATGAATGTCAAATTCAAATCAGAAATTTGTCAGGCTAATTGCTAAACTAGGAAATGAGGTTCCTTCCCTACGTTCCAAACCATTCATGAGCTGCAAAGAGTAAAATGCACAAACTTTTGTTACGTGATGGGCTTGTATTAAGTTCAGCTTACAGCTCCAAGGTCTCGAATGAAAAATCGTCATCCAAGATCTTGAATTAAATTTAGGTTGAATTCAGATAAGAATAATCACCGGCTTGAGCTATTAGACTCGTCATATCTTTCTACATGATCTATTTGATGTGGAGAGTGGATTAGAGTCATGCGGTTGACAAGCTATTTTCTTCTCACTTTTTAGTTGCTTCTTACGCTGTACTTAACTATCACTATTTTTATGAAAACTACTGTAGGCTATTCGTTTCAAGTTGAACCGTAGCGTAACTCTCAGGTTACAATAGTTAAGCTTTTTCTTTTTCTGTTCCAGTATTAACTGTATAGTGGAATTTCACTTATCCTATAAAATTCTGCTGGTTACTTTATGACTGAGAAACGTTGGAGAATTCAATTAGGGGCATATTTAGGTGACCGAACTTCATAAGTCACTCCTGCTTCATCATGCTTGGGGTCAATGTAGTTGGTGGTTTACTTGGAGGTGCACTTTATAGTTTACAACCCTATACAGGTGTCTACCACTAGATTTACTTCTAAATGTGGAGCAACAACTACGCAGTGAATTTCAATTACCCACATAGTTCGATGGTCTGCATTCATTTCTGTGCAGCCAAGTAATGAACAGCTCAAACTTATCAGTAATCATCATTCAGCCAATTGTCATAAGATCAAAGAAAAAAATTGTCATAAGCATTCCCACTTCATCATGGTCATGCATTTTTTATGTTGAGCAGGGAATTCGTATTTCTTTCTGCAGGGAGCGAAATGACTGATTGGTATTAACTTTGATAATTGCACCAGAAACTCTCCTATCTTCATAGAATGCATTGGAGTGTTTCTTCCGTTCCTTATGATTAGCGTATCTGACTTATTTTTTTGCATCTCATCATATATTCATTCCCACATCATTCCTTTCTGGAAAAAAAATATATTCCTTTATCATCTAGAAAAGGGCACAGTAGGAAAGGACATATATAGTTTCTTTAATTACCTCATGATTCGTGTTTTGTTGCTCATATTAAGCCTACCTGGAATGATCTATCGCTTTGCTATGCGGCCAGGTTTCTGTGATCCGGTGGTGTTCACCTATCTAGGTAGGATTTTTATGATTTCTAGGGTCAAGAGTCGCAGAAGTGCGGGTAGGATTCAAGTCGTTACTGTGTTAAGTAGAGTTTCTGAGTTGGAGGGTTTACGCAGGATTAGCTGGCCAAGGCAATGCAGCTTGAATTAATAACACTGCTCTAGATGGAAGGTTTAGACAGCTCAAGTTCTCAAAGTGTAAAGAGCTCGAAGGTCAACCTGTATCTGATGTAGTTCTAATGTCATGAATAGTACGCGTGCAACTGCTTTCCAATATTAAAGAAGTCGGTGACAAGGACTGGAATTCTGTGTTGGCCTCATCTAAAAATTGTGCTGGTTGAGATTCTTGTTCAAGGTCGGCTTACAAGTTTGAACATGCAAAGCTCTATCCTTTCTGCAGTACCTGATATTGGCATCTTCCTCAAAAAAAAATAAAAAAATAAGAAGTTATTTAAAGTGGGTTGTAACAAGAGAATTGAGTTTTTCCTACATCACTTAGAAGCATAGAACAGATTTTGAGCAGTTTGGCTTTGTTGAATGGCAAGAATCATTTTGCCAGGAGGGTGCTTTATAAAGCTAAGCTTTTCTGGCAATCTTTTATCCAAAATCGCTATTCATTGTCTGGAGGTACTTACACTTTTTATCATACCTGGTCAATACCAAATTTTTATTAGGAAGAGATGAAGGTATACCCAATGGTGAGAGTTTTCTCCCTTTTATTTGCAAGGCCAAGGGTCAGTCTCACACAGGACGGGATATTTGGGGGAGGGCTACCCGTTCATCGCATAGCCCAGGCACAAGGGGCCTCCTATGGTGCCAAAGAGAAAAAAAATGAAAAAGCTCTTCACATTCGTTAGTTAATCACTTTGTCGTTCCAGATGTGTTGTTGATTTCTATTAAGCAACTTGTTTGTTGGACGTATTCTATGGAAGTTGTAGATATTTGCTTTCCAATTTACTTCTAGTTAACGGATGCGGCAAATGTTTCCTCCTTCTCTTTCTTCAAATCATCTCTTGCTGACTCAGACCGAAGTGACAAATTTGCTTTCTCCTTTATGCTCAAAGTTCCTTAAAATAGAGTTAGGACTTGGGACGAACAAAACTTTATATGAAGTTGGTGTTGGCATGAGGCAAGTCTTATACATTGCCCAATGGCGTGAACCTTTAGGGGCCGACGATGATGACCCTTTGGACTTTCGTAAATGGAATAAAAGATAGGCACGGATAGAAAGAAAAAGGATGAAATTTGCATGTAATCTAGTGCATGGGGGCAATCCATGAACAAGAAGTTTGATTATATGGCACGCAAAAGAGAAAATATCTAGACAATCCTGTATCAGGGTTACAATAAGTTCTTGGCATATGAGAGTGCTTGGGAGCAGACATGCTGTATTTGAGAGAACGGTAGGTTTAAATGCATTTTAAAAATGTAGTAGTTTAGTTTTGGATCATCGCATATCAGGATTTTGTTTCAAGTTGATATACTTGATGGATGACCAATATAAAAAATATGCCAGAACAATGGGACGATTCGATGGCTCTCTCTCTCTCTCTCTCTCTCTATGCATCTCTTTAGTTTGTCTAGTGAATTCTTGTCTAAAAAGTTTTATGCTTATACACCTACTTCTTTTTATGCTTACAGTGAAATCACTACTGAAGGGCGGCGAATAACAAAGCCGGACCAGATTTTGCTTAACGGAAACAACGTCGCAATTGTAAGTGAGATGTGATTGCTCATTGGAGCAATTTATGTGCTTACTAATTTGATGGCCGCCTCTTTTTTTTTTCCTCTTCTTTTTGCGAGGCCAGAGTAGCCGTGATGGCATTTTTTGTTTTTTGTGAAGTTGATGGCAAGATGTAAAGAATCCTTGGTATATTGGTAGTGGGTAATTTAATTGGCCATAGAAGATGATCTTGCCAAGCAATTGAGAAACATTGTGGTGGGATTTTTGGTGATGTAACGACAATATATTGGATAAGACCCATGGACACATTGGTTATCATTGCTGTTTTCTGAAAATCTGAAGTATATAGCAGGACTTGCTTGTCGCTAAAAGATGCCAGTCGTTGCCTATGCACCTTAAGGGACGAAAAGGGCATATAAACATGTAGTATACATGTATATACGTCTTGGATACTCGGACACGTGAAGTTGTACACAAGATGTATGTGTAAAGCCATTTTGCTTTAGACACGTGCATACGAATCGGAACATATACATGCAGTTTTATACGTTTGGTTTTTATTTTTTTTGTCATATTATGGAAAGGTGCTATTGCCTTTTGTCAGCGCTTCCTTCATAACTGATATTGCCACATATTGCGGTGCTTAGTTAATAGATTGCAACTCAACAACCCTGACAATTTCTTTTAGCCATTGAGTGATGACTGAAGTTTTTGTGTTTCATGCAGCTGGTTCCCGGTGGTTCCCCTGATCCTGAATGATTCTCGCGGCTTTAGTTTTTTCCAAGGAGCGGCTTATAGTTA
Organism: Escallonia herrerae; assembly: GCA_033070095.1. Taxonomy (NCBI): domain Eukaryota; kingdom Viridiplantae; phylum Streptophyta; class Magnoliopsida; order Escalloniales; family Escalloniaceae; genus Escallonia; species Escallonia herrerae. Next base: position 124,275 of record JAVXUP010002342.1, on the reverse strand, counting down.
CCGCCTCAATGTAAATTCAGGCGTCAAATATTATCGACTGACATGGTTGTGCGAGGGTCAAGGACAGATGTTATCATCAGTTATTATGCTGAACGGTTTCTTAATCTTTTATCACAAATGTCTTCTGCCTTGAGTTCAGATGCCACAAGATGTTATGCCTTCTCGCCCTTCCATTATACTAGTATTTTCCTATGCTTGTATGGACTGTTTTAGGCACTTTTTACAGAGCCAACACCATTGGTCCAAACCCATGCTGCTTTAATGCTCCCCAACTAGCTACTGCTGAGAACGTGGACTGGAATCCTGCCACGACAACCATTTTACTATTTCCTCATTTCCAAGAGAACTAAAGAATTGACATATATCTACCTATTGCGGAGTGTTACTTCCTAGTGATAAGTTGAGACTAACACACAACCTCCTCAAATGGAGACAGCTTCCTTGATGCTCTCCCTCTGGTCCCTTCACCCCTGATGAGGCGGCCCCGTCAACCTCGAATCCGTGGCGGCAGGCTGAGAAGCAACACCTGCTGGATCATTTTCAACCTCAAAAATGTAAAAAAAAAAACTCAGAAAAGGAAATAAGGCTGAAGAAACTATTCCAGGCACACGAGACACTCGACAAAAGAGGCTCAAGAGGCTCGTAATTTTTCGTTCCCTGCAAGTTTAAGTGAGTAAGAGGTGGTCGCGCTGGTTAGGATGTACCCCATGACATCTCAATCAGCCCCATGTGAGCCCATTAGGTCCTCACTTGTGCCCAGCGGAGACTCTTCCCTGCAGTATCTCATGTTCCAGTTCACATGTGATGACTTGTGGACTTACAACTACTGCAATAGATAAACACAAGATACTCCTTGTTGTTTATAGTAATGTTTGCTATGTATACTACGCACATATACTATCGTTATGTGCATCTGCGTCGCTTATGTGCACCTGCATCGCAAAAGAAAGTTTAAGTAAGAAAGAACATGCTTAGTGAGGCCATTTTAATTTATAACCTTGTCTTTGACATGCTTGGCTTCAATTACAGAGATTTTTCTGTGGTGGGGGCTCAAGTGCAGCTTCTACCTCCAAACCCTTGTAGGTGCGTTGATTGTTCACTTCATTCCTATTCATTGAGATTAACAGTTCAGTTCAATTACTCACAATTTGGACCTTCTAATAATTGAACATTTCCTTGGACAAATTCAACAGCTATCAAGTCACTTCAATGGATTATATCACATCAGCATTAGTCATGATCGGCTTGTGCCTCATTAGCAACCTTTTACTTTACATATACTCCAAGCTTAAGCCCTCATCTGGGAAGACAATCTTACTTATCCTCCTCAATCTCTTGGGGCAAGTGAACACCAGCAGAAATGGCCATTAATGGAGGACCACCTCATCGTGTAACTGCAGCCGTCCAAGTGTAAGGTAAAGAGATGTTCCACCAAGGTTAAGCTCATTATTCATGTATCTATAATTGTTGATCAGATTAAATGCTTGTTTTTCTTACTAACCACCACATGATTAGCTATATATATAATGGTAAGTTCCAATTGATGCAGTGAGAATATCAAGCCAACCAGCCCCCACCATTGGCCTTGTTGTCTCACCATCTTCTTAGATTCAGTCCAAACTCTCTCATTATTCAGCGTACAAATAGGAATCTTTTTTGTATACAGACAGCACAACTAGATCTCTTGTTTGCTGTCCATTTGACCAACATTTGATACTAAACATTTTGCAGCATCAAGCATAACATGCAGGTGAGCTAGCTTTTGCAATATTGTGATCAGAATAATCTGGTATTTCGTGTCCACAACAAAGTTGATGGCACTCATTCTGGATTATATATACATGTAACAGATTCTTCAATGGCTCTTTAAGGCAGCACTTGAACCACCAAGAGAGACTAGCACTTCTAGTCCTACCAACAAGAAGAAAAGTTGTGGTGGTGGTGAGATAGAGACTTCCCCAACCCATTTGCTAGAATTCTAAGTTACACTATGACTAACCAAATTTGTTTATTTGGTTCTTATCAGATCGAAAGGCTAAATCGAAAGACGCACTTCTGTTCAACCATCAAAGACCCAAAACAGCAGAAAAAATCAGACTGGGTTGCAAGAGTTTGAATCCAATTGCTATTTTATGTGGAAGAGACGCTGCAAAGACTTGCTTCTGTGCCACATGTAAGTTGAAAAGGTTGGGAAGCTTTAATAGAAGACAGAATCGGACCAGTTCCATGAAGATGAAAAAAGAAGATGCTACTCGAGGAGCGGGCGCCGGTCACAAGGGAGATGTGTCTGTTCATGCTGGAAACAAGGTTCTGCCAATCAGTGACTCCGCGTTATCATCCTCGACAAACGTGAATGACCATTGTGGCACCGTGGAAAAGAGAGAGAGACCTAAGGTTGATCAGAAAACTAAAACCATTTCAAAAATGAAGGAGTTATTGAGATGGGCTGCTGCTGCCAAGGCCGAGAAGGGAGGAAAGTACATTAGTCGAAAGGTAAGGCCTCGCTTCAATTCCATGTTTGTTTCATGTTCTCATGTCCAAATTCTTGATTAGCGTTTTCACTCTAATTTAAGACCGGCAAATACTGGCTGTTTTTCCATCAGATGGTTGATATATCTTGAGGAGTCAATGGTAGCTCTATGGTGATGACCTGATCTAACACCACTATAGTCCTTTCTTCAGGTTTTACACTTCAGAAACAGAGCAACCTTGAAAGCAGTACCCGATTATGATCAGCTTAGCAATGAATCTCCAAAGATAAGTTTCAGATGGGATGTCGAAAGTAACTCCACATACTCCTCCGTGTACTCTGCCATGTCAATGGCTTCTTCAACGAGGAATGACCAGATCATGAACATGCCTTCTTTGAACTCCTCCCCTATCCATGGCCTAGATCAGCGCACATGTGCCAGGAGAGGAAACTGGATCACTACAGACTCTGAATGTAATGCTTCTCTTTCTCTCAGACATAATACTACTCACCATGAGCTAAATGCTAACACAAGTGTCACTACAATTCTGGTAGCATTTAGCTAAGGTGCAGTTTAAATGTTGCTAGTTCCTTTACCTACACGAAATATGTATATTGTCTCATCAAAATGCAATTTTATGTTCTACAGTTGTGGTGCTAGAGCTTTGAAGATCAAATCTAGAGGTCTCTGGGAATCAGCTGCTTAGCTATTATGATCAATTGTTGCTGGTTAGGTTTTTGTTCTCTAACTTTCTGAGATACCAGAGGACGTAAGTGTAAGGTCAATTCAAGGATGTGAAATGTAATCGCTTAACGAGCATAACCTACATACGACGAGAGTTTTAACTTTTAACCAAGCTTATTTCTTTCGTGTATCGGAGATTGTTTTGAAAATTATTAGAGGGCCCAACTTCAACGCTGAGATGATCATCATGGATATCAGTTGTTAGTGTGTCAAACAAGATTAGTCCCCAAAAAATCTTCAGCCGCGGAGTAACAAGTTCTAAACTTAAGGCTCCTCTATGCCGGAGGCAAGTGCTACTAAAGTCAAGTTTTTAGCGACTCTAATCCTTAGCTAGTATCTGTACTTGGAGCTATAGTCTCTTCTCAAGGCCAAAATTGTCTCACCAAATGCACGGTTGTGGTGCTAGAGTCAAACCACTCAGCTATGCTATCATGTTTCGTTTGTGCTGGCTAGCTTTTGTTTCTCTTCAAGGATTTAAATTGTAAGGTTAATGAGCATTACTTGCATACAACAGGACCTTTAGATAGGATAATGTGTATTATTCGACGCTAGTTCTTATACAGGATCCAAATCCAACAATGATGAAAATACATATCAATCGCGTGTCAATTAAGGTAATTCCGGAAAAATTTATGGCGGTAAATGTGTTGTGGCTTATGATTGCAGGGGCACCAATTTGATTAAGAAATTCCACGGTTTCTAGTTCCTTTAGCGTCCGCCTCGTTTTCTAGTGATTTTATCCATTCCTGAAATTCCTTAAGCCGTATCTGTTCAATATTTTTCCAAATAATTTTATCAAAAAAAAAAAGAAGTAAAAAATCGCGACAGTTAACGTTCTAAGTTAGGCAAGAAACCATGCCAAGACACACTGAGTGCAGTCCTTTATTAATTAGACTCTTGGGGAGACTAATGCTATTAGTGCCCAAAATATTAATTAAGAAAAGAATTACGAAGGCATATCACAGTCAATCCTACCATTATTAATCAACTAAAGAAGCCAAGGATGTAATCTCCATGCGTGCCTAAAAAATTTAGAGAATTATGAAGGAAACCTTTAGTGATCAATTGCAGTTATTACTAATCACAACCTTTCAGACACGTGCGATGCTTGTGCATTGTAATTACTATTTAAGAATTATGGAATGCACGTACAACTAGCAATTTTGCTCAAGTCAAAATCTGTAAGTAAAAACAGTCTTGAAAACGGAAAAAAGAAACAAAAGGATGTAAAGAGTGGACGGAGAAAAAAGGTAAGCAATATTTGAACTCCACTTTTCATTATTTGAGTTTCACTTTTGTCGCTAAAAACCTAATATAAGTGTTGTTCTATAGTCACCTCAGTGACAAGGCTAAAACTAAAATGGCTATAATGAAGCTCAAATACCAGTTAAAAAAAATAATATATCTGGTGATAAAAGTCTGTTAAAATAGTAAATAGTACAGATGATTAGAAAACCTCAAGTACGGAGTCGAATGCTCACAAAGATACGTGAGTCGGGAGAAATGTTCATAGTGCCGAAAAGTCGATGCAAAGGGCTTGGAGACGTCAAAATCTATGGAAATGTTGATGAATTAAAAGAAATGCACTCTCAAAAAATCTGGAAAGCTTAGAGAATATAACAACAAAGCTACAATTTTGTAATTAAAAGTAACATATAACAAAGGAAAATAAGGTCGTCACCATCTCGCTTATCAAAATATAGTACTATCATCTTACTACAGGATTGATCACAAAGATCTCACTAACACAATTCTCTATTCTAACTCTACGAAATAACCCTTATGTTCGAAAATATTCTCTCTCTCCGGTCCGCTGTCACCGTCGCTAATTCTTTCTTGTGTGTGCTGGCATGGTAGTTTACGGTTTTCTTTTGATGTGTGCAATTTTCATTGTGTGTCTAATTTTGTTTGGCCCTCCTTGCCGATGGGGTCTTGAGACGCCGGATAGTTGCCTGAGGTCGAGGGTGGTTCACTACGACAATTCCGCGAAGCATCATGTGCGGGTGGGCTGAGAAGGTCGGCCCAGCGTTGGTGGACTGATCAACTGCTAGAAAGGGATGATAGGTTGTTACTTCATAAGAATGTGCTAGCGTGGTGGTGCCACTGGTTAGAGAAGGTGGGTGAGTCTGTGATTAAATATTTTTTCTCTATTAGGGTTGCCTTCCTCCTCCCCCCAGTGGATCTCTTTGCTACCCCTTTTTTCCACAGGAATTATTAGTTTGGATGAGTTTGACGGTGGTGGGTGTCGCTGCACTTAGGAGTGAGCACGTTTTGATTTGGTTCAGTTTGGGGGTAAAATCGCAAACCGAACCGTTACTGAAAATTTGTAAACCAAACCAAACCAAACACCATCGGTTTGAATGGTTCGATTTGATCGATTTTAAGAGTTCAGTTTAGTCAGTTTGGATCGATTTGCGTTACACTTTAAAGACGTTGTTTCTTTACTATTAAACCTAACAATAATTAAAATTTGAAGTTACTTGTGGTGGTGGTTTTTGACTTTTTGTTGACGGCTCAAAGGGTTGGCAGTGTTTCAAATAGTTGGTGGTGTGTGGCGGTGATTGACGATAGTGGGATAATCTAAAGGTGGTTGGGGATTCCGACAGGTGGTGACGTAAGGTGATGCATAATGTTGGCAATGGATTAAGATCTCATGTTGTAACCACTCTCTCTCTCTCTCTCTCTCTTCCCCTCTCTCATTTGGGATCACATCACTCTGCTGCAACTATGAGTTACAACAAGAAATCCGTTGACAATAGTGGCCTTGAGGTACAGACTTGGCGTGGGCAGGTTTCATGGTTTCACGGAAAAGTTTGACTAGCTGTCCGTGTCTTGTCAGTTGGCCATATTTTATTAAATTTACACAGGTGAACTTCTACAGCCTTACGAAAATGATTTTTCTACGCCCAGATGGAAACGTCCTTACTCCTTCATGCATGCTCCACTTTGATTTTCATATTTTAAAATTCATCAACCAAATGTGAATAAATACTTTTGCGTGGTGCTTGATTTTGTTAATAAAGTTTATATTATTAAACTATACAAGTGATCATGTTTGGTTCCTAAAATTTAAAAATCATTTCAACAAATATATTCAAAATACATCTAAAAAATCATGCTTGATATTATGATTTCATGATATCAAGCGTGATATAAAAATATCATATTTAACCTTATTTTTGTACTCATTTTACGGAATGTGACAATAAAAACTTAAAAGTGATGCTTAATTCTTTTTAATAAAATTCATATCATTAACTTTATTTTTGAACACGCATCGTCACGCTAACTCGTTATATATAAAGAGAATGCTTCTTTTAGTGTAACATCACTTTTAATGTTTCACAACTTCCTATCTAAAATAGTGACACGTGACATCAAAAGATAAAAAAAAAAAGAGATAGAGAGAAAGAGAGGAGAAAAACTAAGGAGACCGGAGATAGAAAAGATCATTTTAATGGTATTTAATACTCCTAAAAAAAGTTGCCTTCCTAGTCTCACTATTTAAAAAATTGCAAATTTTCTTTTGACAAATGACAGCAAAATCAAAAATATATGTACTAGAATAATTTTTTTTTATTGAAATTACTTATTTGATCCACACGCGATGCTCGTGCCTCACATTTGTCTACACTATTTATAAAGAAAATACTTTTTTTGGTATGACACAATTTAAAAATAAAAGAATATTCATTTACATTCTCTCTCGTACGTGCTTTGCTGATTCTTAGAATAAACATAGTTTACGATTGATCTTTGTAGATAATTTGGCAAAATAACATAATTTGCGATCGATCGTAGATAATTTGGTAAAACAAGATTTTCGATTGCATACTTCATTCAAGGACTGCAATTCTTACAATTGGAGAAAATAATAAAAAATCACAAATGTACAAAAATAATTTCTCGTTGGAAATTTATTTATCTGAACCACGGCGTGTGTCTCGCAGCTTTTTAATGCCTTTATTACAGTATTATTTTCTTTTTCCTTTTTTTGGGTAAAGCATTCAAAGACTCAACGGCCAGCCAATCTTGTCAGTTCTCAACAACAATTCCGTTCTGTCCCCATCCCCCCTCCCCCCCCCCCCCCCCCCACATTGCCGACACCCATTTCTTCCGTCCCCTCCCCACTTTCTCGCTCTTTCCGGCCATTTCCGTTCAGTTCCCCACCCCGAGTCCCCACCCAATCATCACCCTTATCCTTTTCTATTTATCAATCCATATCTCGGATCTCTCACCAAAACCCGAACTACCCCCGCCATGGAAGAACCCGACCCACCTCTCAGCTTCGACTACCTCGGGTCGGACCTCACCGAGCTCATCCTCACCCACCTCCCGCTCCCCTCCATCGTCCGCGCCGCCTCCGTCTGCAAGCTCTGGCGCTCCATCGTCACCACCCCGTCCTTCTCCGCCCGCGTCTGCGCCAAGCCCTGGTTCTTCCTCTTCGGCCAGAACAACATCTTCCTCAAGAACAACCAGGCCTTCGCCTTCGACCCCGAATCCGACTCCTGGATCAGGCTCCCCGCCCACCTCTTCCCCCCCCTGTACTCCTCCTCCTCCTCCTTCATCGGCTCCAACGGCTTCTTCTTCACCACCTCCGCCAACTTCACCTTCACCCCCATCCTCAAGCCCCGCGCCTGGCGCGACACCTCCCCTCTCCGGTTCCCTCGCTGCAACCCCCTCGTCGGCGTCTACACCGACGCCTCTTCCCGTTCCCCGAGATTCATCGTCGTCGGCGGCGTGAAATTCATCGGCGGCCTGGTTGATATCGAGGACAGGCTGGCAGTCGAGATCTATAACCCCAGTTTCAACGCCTGGGAACTCTGCCCCCCCTTGCCCGCCGATTTTCGATCCGGAAATTCTTCACAGTGGCTCTCGTCCGCCTTATTTAAAGGGAAATTCTACGTTTTCGGGATATATTCGTGCTTCGTATCCGCGTTTGATTTGAATAAGAGGTTCTGGAGCTCGGTTCAGACGCTCAGGCCGCCGGGGGTGCTGTTCTCGTACCTGTTGTCGTGTCAGGACCGGCTGATTTTGGCGGGTCTGTGCAATGCGCCGCCGCGTGGGCCGTCGTTCGAGCTGTGGAAGGTGGATGAGGAGACGATGGAGTTTAGCGAGGTCGCGATCATGCCTCAGGAGTTGCTGCACTGCTTATTTGATAGTGACGAGGACGATAAGTTTGCGAGCTTGAAGTGCGTGGGGCTGGGGGATCTGATTTATGTGTTTAATGAGGCGCATTACAGGAAGTACCCGGCTTGTGTTTGCGAGATTGCTAGCGACTCTGGGAAGTGCAGCTGGAGGAGGGTTCCTAGTTTGCCGGAGCCTGTGAACCGGTTTCACAAGGTCATTAGCTTTTGTTCAACTGTCTCGTTGGAGAATGTTGTTTGCCCTGCAGTGGTGGATGAACTTCGTCTGGAGCAGGTTCTCTACTAGGTGGCGGCTTTCTTACTTGGTATGAATTGTTTCTCAATTCCTTCTCAATCGGTATGTTTTTGTATGGACTCATGTTTATCTTTTTCCACTTTAAGAATGTCTTTATCAACTTCAGCTGAGCACATCTATGTTTTGTTATCATCTTTATCGCATGCAATCGAAGGCCTAAGTTCAGTAATTTTTGGTTAATGACCAATAAAACTGTGCAAGTTGTTGTTCCCGCAAGTTCAACTGATATCGAGATTTGAAACTATGAGCGCAATAAGCCAATAGTTTGGAAAGTTTGAGTTCCGCACTTGCCTATTGCGTCTCTATGTTGGTTAATTTCGAAGTATAAATTTATGACGTGCCATAGTCACCATATGTTTTCTAAGATCCATATAGGAGGGAGCAGTCTTGAGTCAAAGTAGACAGAGGCTCGCAGAGATGTGGATTGCGACGTGATGTGGGAACATTGTCATTGCAAATTGATATCATACATCCTCAGAGCTTACATGTTAAAATGGATTTACTCGATGTTACATCTTAAGCCTCCTCTGTGTATGTCAACTTCTAGTATTGTATACATCCCGGGCACCACATTTTTGTAACCTCTAGTCATTATGCATTGAGCTTTCTAGCTTCACATTTGTTTATTTACTCTTGGACGCATTACCATTTTGAAAAATGTCTGTAACTTTTGCAGTAGCTTGACTGTTGTTTTAGGTCTTAGAGTTTTCTGGGAGATAGAGGGCGAGAACGCGCGCACGGTGGCGGAGGTGGCCAAAGGTGGGAGAAGGACGGCTCTGGTGGTGCCACCAAAGGCGGTGGTGGAGGTTTTTATAGTGGTGGAGGAATGTACGGTGGGATGCAGTGTCTAATGATGATGATGGGGGGCCACCAGAGCATCATCATCAAAGTCAGGGACATGCGTACGGCGCTGGCTCATTTCACTAAATGGGGGTAGGTGGAAGGTGTAATACTGGTAGCCGGGCAGCCACGTTGGCGGTATTCTTAGTGTAGATAGTTGCAGTCATGATCTTTATTGGACGTTTTTGTTTATACTTTTTTACTTGATAAATCTCCACTAGAGTCACATGAATACTTTTGGTGTTGATTGTGGGGTTTTGTTTGCAATCAAGAGATTAATCACTTCAAGAGCTTATCTTTGAAAAGTTTCATGTATGAAGGGAGAATTTTTGCAAGTGGTCCACTGTGCAGCTAGCTCTGAGCTAGCCAATGAAGGCATTTTGTTGCCATAACCTTCTTTCTCTAGTCTCTTTTACTGCTAGTTTCCCGCATTCAGGTGGGATATGTATATCTAAATGCCTTTTCGTTTATAAGTTGATTCAGCGTAAGAAACTTTTGGTATAGGGCTCTTCTTCACTCAGTTTCTAATCTCTGCTTGATGCCCCATTGTTAAGTGAGAGAGAAATTTCTCTTGGAGAAATGTACTAGGCTCTTATCCGAAGATCCTCCCATTCCTTAGGAACAATAAAGTCAAAGGCCCTCATTTGGTTGTCTAGCCATGCTTCAATTCGTGAGCTGTAGCTTTTTGGGGTCTAAGGACAATCATCTTGACTATTTTTGGGGGATTTTACCACTTTTGCCTTCCTAGTGGTTGGCATCATATAAGTATTGAATCCAAGTATCTACGACTGAATTGAACTTTGTGGCAAATAATTGAGAGGTACATGAAATGATAATTCAATCTCCTGTAAGCACTTCCTGGCTTCCTCTATAGACATTTCATTTCAATGGTTATCTATTGGTGATCATCACTATTTGGTGGATAGGGAGCACCAACAGGTAGGTGCAAAGCTACCTTAGGGCAAGGGAGGCCATAACATCCTCTGTTAAGATTCTTGATATGACACTTCCATCTAATAACCCTGGTCTTGTTACAATATAACGTGCTTGCCCCTCCCACCCACTAGAAGAAATATATGTATATCTGCAGCATAAACCCTCTTTAGTCAGCTCTATATATGTACAATATTTTTAAGCATGAGCTTGTGGTGCCCACCCATTTTATCCACCAAAAAGCATTAAAGCAAAGCTTATGATGCTCCAAACGTCTGCTGATAAGGTCTCATAATGGTGTTTTAAAATGTTTAGAACTCATATCATGCGATTACTTTAGAAATTAACATCCTCTTTTATTTTGGTTTGCTTAGAACTCTGGCAATCTCGACAATTATATACCTGAGAGAGTAATTTAATTTTGTATTTTGTGTGCTTGATAATGTATCACACGCTAGAGCAATTATAGTATCTCCCTCAGCGGAGTTGTAAACATCATATAGTCCTCATTAGGCAGAAAGAACATATGAAGTAGTACTTTGATGATATCGTCGTAAATGGGTGGTCAGTGATGCAATTCACTAACTGGTCCCAAGTAAGTGATCTTATGTTTTATTCATGGATGGATTGGATCGACAGGTTGCAAAGTAAAGATAATGATGCCTCAGATAGACGGCATCTAAGCTTTGCAGCTTAGGCAACCTTTGAAGGTCATAATGTTTTACTGGAACCACCATGATTTGTTGCTTAGTTTCTTGCAGAAGAGCATCTCTAACATGCTTTTTGCTGTGTTTCTCTGCTCCAAGGCCAGCAGTATCAGCACCGTAGTCGCAACTTAATTCATCTGAGTTTTAACTTCACAATGGCTTTCTTCCCCTTTCATAAAGAAAAAGAGTACAGGAGAAGATGCAGTTTATCTAGGCTTGCGCTTCTATTACTTTAAAATAGCAAAGTTTGCTGATGTTTCTTAATGTCTTTATAGCTATATATACTCGTGTGAAATTCTGCTAAAATGCTAGATAGTATGTTGTGGTCCAGTCTTTAACATATGGTATTCCACTGCTTGTACGACAGTTGGAGGATGACAGGTTGCCAGTCGGAAAGCTATGGCATCGGTGAGGAACAAAGATCTGTCTGAAAAAATGCATCTTCTGTTCATGATATCAACAATTGCCACGGGGGAATCTTCTTTCTTGCTTTGCCTGATGTTGGGCTCTATTGACTTCCTGCTCTTATCTTACGGACTCAGGGCAGGTGTATATGATTGCCATTGAACTCATCCCTTCTCTATTGCTGGTGTGTAAAATGTAACTTCATGTTTCCTTATTCTATTTATCACCTTGATAAAGTGTGTTTTATCATGACAACTATCGGATGTACCTTGTCTAGTGCTCAAGTTTCAGCAATGTTCAGGAAAAACTCTGACTTGTCATTCTGTTGCTGTAAGCCTTTTGTTTGTGCCTGTCTTTACATTACCTTGAGTTACATTTGTCAATCTGTTTCAATATATGGTTCGTGTATTACCATGATGATGTATATGCTTGCAGTCCCTAAAGTCCTGTGCCAATCTCTAAATTTTAGTTACGATGTGGTTGATGTATTTGAGTTCACATTATGTTTTGAAGTATTGAATCTTCCAACAAAGCTACGAAGTTCCTTTCTAGCAAAAATGGTTTTTGTGGTGACTGTGTTGGTGTGTGGTGGCGAAGGTGTTAAGAGTCAGGATATAAACAAAAATAAGTCTAGAGATTTTGAAGTGCAAATTTAGAATTATGAAATGGATATGTGACAATTTTTTTTGCCTATTTTGCTGCCCAAACATGGTTTGTTGTCAATTTTTTTTTTCATCTTGAAAGTAAAAACGTAATGTTATCGGTTAGTAATATATTTCTTCTCTTAACCTAAAAAAAAAAGCTAATATTAAAAGTTGTACGCTTCCACAAAAAAAAAAAAAAAAAAAACTGTAACTTAATTTTTTTTTATTTTTTTTTGGGAGCATAAAAACAGACCGTAGAAAAATCTTAGTTTTGTCCCCTCGAAAAAAAAAAAAGAAAAGAAAATTTTTGGTCCCCTACTAAATTGAGGTTAGGTCTAGCTGCTTGAGCCCAAGAACTCAGAAAAGCCCAAAAGTGATAGAGTGGGCTTCGCGAATGGAAAAGCCCAATCTCTCCACCGCCTCGCTTGTCTTTCTCTCCCTCCAAGTAAAGTAACGAGAGGAGGAGTATATTCTTCTGCCCCCAATAAATAGGTGCCACTTCTGTTTAACAAAAATTCTCCTGAGGTTTTAGCCATTTTCTCTCTTCTCTCTCTCTCTCTAGAAAAAGGAAAGGGTTTTAGGGTTTTTCTCTCTCTTCCAATCCTCTCTCTCCCTTCTGCTCCAAGGCCATGGACAGGTACAGGAAGGTCGAGAGGCTGAAGCCCGAGTCACCGATAAACGAGAACGAGATCCGAATCACTTCACAGGGCCTCGTCAGGAGCTACATCACCTATGCCATCCCTCTCCTTCAGGTACGAACTTTTTTCCCCAGAATCCGGTTCCTCTTCTTCTGTTTCCCTCGTCATCCGATTCTCTTTCTCTCTCGAGTTTACCAATTTCTAGGGTTTTTTTGCCGGGATTATTTTGTTTATCTTTACATGCTATTGCGTGTCGGTTTAGTAATAAGTTGTATTTAGCGTATTATGGCTTGATAAGCTTTTGATGCCGTAACTATCGATTGACTTGCGATGTGTTGTCATATTTGTTCAGCTTCGTACTATATGTATATTGTATTTTTTCCCTTGTTGATAATGATTCTTTTGACCGGTACAATAGTTTTGTGTTGATCACTTGAGCAATGCTTTTTCTGTATACCGTCATAACTTGGCCTTGACTATAAGGTGTGGTTCTGTGTGATTTTGCTTGTGATGAATTTGTGCAGCTTAAATTAGTGAGTGCCTCTATGACCTTTAGTTGGACTGAATTCGTTTCCAAATTGGTGGTCAAAGTTGAACATTTCCCCTTGGAATCACTGGAATACCTAATTCGTGAGTTTTTGTATATTTACATGACAAATGGGAAGCATGGTAGGCCAAAGGTTTAAGACATTCTTTCCTCCCTCCCTCACTGAGTTCGAATTTCCTTGCATTTCTGAGGCATTGAGCCATCTGTTGTTCACTGTCTATTTTTGCTAGACCCTTTATGAACTCCCTCATTTACTTATTCGTCAACAGCCATTTCTAAGTAGGAACTATGAAGGGGCGATTTAGTTGTTCATGTCATAGCCAAATCAGCCATTACAAGGGTTGTAGTTTTTGTCTTTTTCTTTGCGTGGGTAATAGATCTTGAGCTTTTGAACAGGAAGGACTGCTGAAAGAACATTTAGAGTTGTGATATTAGGGGGATGGGGCAATGGGGATGTGAAGCTTAATTACTTTAAGATTTGTTTAAATTAAAATGAACTATGATGTGTAGATAAGATTCCAAGCCTCACAAGGTGGTATGGTTGAATTATGTTGTTCATCTGACATGGTCAACAGCCTTTGAATCTTTGACACCTCTTAATTCCCATCTGACTAGGAATTAGTGATGAGGATAATTGCATTTGGGAATCCCCATCCAGGTTGAAGGGTTCAAAATAGTCACAGGATTTTACAGAGTCCTTAATTGCAGAAATGTCGTCATTGATAAGCAATCTAAGGTTTTCCAAATACTGCTTTATTATCACTGCTAATTACACATATCAATATCACTTAAAAATTGAAGCGCTGACATCAGTCACAGGAGACACCCACAGTTTTTGATGATCGAAGTGATGGGGAAACAGGCACAAGTGAAATGTAAGGATATATATTGTACAATAAATACTCATATGGGAATGCATAATTCAGTTCAGTTGTGCTATACATTTGGTGGTCTCAGCGTGCCACATGAGATTTGGTATTGTATTAAACGGGGTAAAATAGTACGTGGTACGCTGCATGGTCCATCTATTGCCGATAAAAATCATGAATGACATGCATATTCTACACTAGTTAGGCAGTGAGATAAAACCAATTGATGACTGCTATACATGGAATTTCTGTTTTAACTTGTGTAGATGCAAGGGTGGAATGTTGCTTTATCTTTATCTTATCTGTAAACGGCCTTTTATTTTCGATTTTTTTTCAGGAGAGACCTGGCAGAGAGATCGTCCTAAAAGCAATGGGGCAGGCAATAAGCAAGACCGTAGCCATTGCAGAGATTATAAAGGTTGGTTCTTCTAAAGTAGCTAGTTTTTACTTAAGACTGTAATTCCCCCTTTTAGTTTCAACTTCTCAGCCTTATATTGTGATGAAACAGAGGAGAGTTCCTGTACTGCATCAAGATACTGCTATCAGTTCAGTCAGCCTAACTGATACATATGAACCCCTTGAAGAGGGTCTTTTCCCGTAAGTTTCTACTGTTACTTCAAACTTTTTCCCATTGGTTTTGTAATATTTTTTCTTACACGTGGAGATTTGCATCCGAACAGTGTGGAGACAACACGCCACGTCTCAATGATTTCAATCAGCTTGTCAACTAAGGAGCTAAAGAAGAATTCTCCAGGGTAAGTTGCATTGCTGATTGTACTGCTAGTAGTTTTACCCCTTGATGAATTTCTTAGTTTCTACAACGTTTTAGGTTATCCCTTATCTTGTTTTTGTCTTTAAATGTCCACAGGTACCAAGCCCCAGTTCGTGTCGATCAATCAAAGCCGCAGTACAATTATCAGCCACACCAACAGCCACGACCTCGACAACCACGTAGAGCGTACAATGCTGTTAATGAAGGTGATCTTAGAGATAACATATGGACAGTCGATCATTGGTGAGTTGTTGTTATTAATCCTAACGGGTGATTCTTTGCCTTTTAGATTCATATGGTCGAGGTGGTGGCCGAGGTGGTGGTAGAGGAAGAGGACGAAATTGGAGCAGGGATGGATATCTAAACTATCAAGGTATTAGCTTTCAGCACTGTGTTCTTTCTGCGAAAACAACCTGATAATATCATCTTATGCGTTTTAACTTTGTTTCAAACTGTTTACCTTTTGATAGAGAATGGTGGTAATTCAAACTACGGCCAAGGCGGTGGGCGAAGCAGGGGTGGTTATGAAAACTATCAAGGTATTGTTTCTTCAGCATTACAGTTAACGCTTTAATAATTAATAATCATGGGAGATTGAAAAAATGATCATCAATTATAAAGAAGTATATATTAATATTATTGGGTTTATTTACAGACTTTCACCCATTTATTATATCTAAGAATATAAAAGAAGCATGTCTCAATTTTATTTGTGGCATCTTCACAACAATTGCTTATTAGCCTACCTAAGACAAGAAAAACAAACTTAATGGTTGATGGAAGAAGTTTAGCCAAAGATTGTGATGGTGTGTTAGTTGACTTAGATACACTAGATTTTCAATGTAAAAACAAGTAGGGGAATTACCTAACCTACTTCTGTATGCATGGCTATATTTTCCCCTCATTAGGAATAATGCCACACAATATTTTCCCAAAAAACTTATCAATTGTAAGTTGGTTCTATAGAAATTCATTTATTAGTTACTAGAGAATATTATTTACTTTATGTTTAATATTAAGGGCGTTGTATTTTCATGCTTACAACTTTATTTTAAATCCCTGACATTATGTGCTCTTTCTGAAAGAATATGACGACTATTCAAATCGGGGCCAAGGGGGCGGACGCGGTGGAGGTCAGGGCTATCGTGGTTAGTATGCTCTCTCTCTCTCTCCCCCCACCCCCCTCTCTCGCTCTCTCTCGCTCTCTCTTACACACACACACCCCCCCTCTCTCTCTCTCTCTCTCTCTCACACACACACACACACACACACACACACTAGTTGGCTTTTAAACAAAAAATTGGAACTAAAATAGGTATCACATAATTCGCTTAACCTCTCTGCATGCTTTTCATGCTATAAAAAGAATGACATACAAAGCGATGTGTTAAGACTGACCTGGTTTTACAGCAGGTAATGGATATGGCAGAGGCAGGGGTGGTAGAGGGGGCAGAGGTTATGGCCGAGGTCGTGGAAGGATGGGAAACCGCCCAAGGGATTATGGCAACCAGGCGTAGTTGTAGCTAAATGTAGGGTTCTATATTGGATTTGTTTGCTTCATGAAATCGTGGCTGTCTTTTTGCCAAGGTTATTAAGCAGTAAAGCAATGGTTTTGACCTTTCTCGACATGGCATGCAGTAGGTAATTTGGTTTCTCGAAGTTTCGAAGATAGTTAAAAAGGGTTAATATTCTGGGCGATTCACTCCGTGTGTCTTACTTCAAAGGGTTATCCTTTTTCTATGTGAAATTTCCATGGCGTGCAATGTTTCTCTCTGTAAGTTTACAGAGGAAGTGACTGCAGGGGGCATGTTACGCAGCATCTTGGGTTGCACAAAACAAGTTGACGTTAGCATTTTGTCTAATTAATTGGCATTTATCTTCAATATTGTGTGTGCATACTTGTATGCTACGTTCCGTTCCATTAAATCTCTCTTGTTTGACCTTTTGCAAATTCTTAAATTTAGTACGTGTAAATGGATTAGAGACTAGTTACGCCTACATAGTTACTCTAGATTGATTTGTCAATAGGCATTTGATTAGTTTGTTATTGTCTTTTGAGTTCAATTTAATGTTTACACGGTACTAATTCGACTATAAGATTTTGTAGGAATTTCAAAAAAAACAAACTCAACTATTGTTGAACCAGCGCGATTAGTGCCAACAGTGGTGACAAACTGACAAAAGTATTCGTACAGTGTGGCTCATCTATAGTAGTAGAATGCATCAGCTAGAATTCGTTCATTTTTTATTGAACAAAATCTAGTTGGTATACGGGATTGTAGGAGTCTTTCTTTAATTTCGTAAATTGTAGCAATTAATATTCGTTAAATATTTTTAGCAACAACTCTTAGCAGTTACTAAACAAAAGTTACTGAAAATATTTAGCAATCAGTAATTGTCGTTGTATAAGGTTAAGAGAAAAATTCTTTCAATTTGAGTAGTAATTAAAACTTTTTCTTTCATATTTACCTCTGAAAATGTAAATATTTTGTCTAGGGAACGTGTTCATGAGGGTCTATGCCACAACCTAAAGAAAAGCCAAAAAGAAGAAAAAAAAAAAGGAAGAATACTTGAAGCATAATGTAATGACACTGCCGTTGGTCGTCAGCAGGTGATAATGTATATCCAGTGGACACCGTCGACCACATTCATGAGAACGGAACCAAAAATGCTACCATTAGCTACGTCCACTTTGTATCTGACTGCATTCATCGCCCAAGTTCATCCGTACCGTGTGGGATTCTTCTCATTTTTCTTTCTTTTTTACCTTGCAAATCCGAAGGATGATGGAGATGACAGTCCATTCATAGTCTGGGTCAATGAGGATGATGTCATAAAGTTGTTGGTGTTCACATACCAACCAGTAAGAGAATTGAAATATACAAGAAAAGAAAAAGATACTTTGGTTAATGGTGGAAGGAAACACTAAGATTGCGGTAATATCAGCTGATTGATCAGCACAATTGAAGTGTTTCCAGCCTAGGTTAAGCATAAGAGCACTACTTTTGAGCTACAGAAAATAACATGCAAAAGTGTCACTAATAGCTAGTCTTGATTGAGCTAGATCATTTTGAAGTGGCCATACGTCTTTCATTAGCAAAATTATGCCTAACCATAAGCATAATATGCAAGGACGACGAATACATAGTTAAAGTGCGTAAATCAAAATTGTAAACACATTATCATTATTTAAGGTCCACCTGACACGACTTACCGTGAAATAAAATGTACAACTAGTGTTGATAGTTGAGCTCATTTTGTCGAAGACAAACTCAAGGAGGCACTATGATACCCCTCTAACCAAAACGTTTTCTGTTTGGCTAATAGTAGCAACATATACCTTTATTACATTAGAAGAGATCATAGATGCAGAAAACGCAAAGAACAACGATATCCTCGTACTAATATAAAGCAAAAAGCCACTAGGTCCAACTACTCGTTACCAAAGCTTAGTTAACAAGCGAGACAGCCAAAAGAAGTGCATCAACATGTATAGCATCGAGTCGCTCCTGATGCATCAAATTGCCAGGTTAACTAGCATAAGATGTCAAAGCAACAGCCAGACTAAGGACACGCTCTTTTCTCTGAGCAATATGTACAGAGTGTAAAATGCGAGTATTACAGATCAAACATCTCATTCCTACCTATAATTTGGCAACGTGATTCTATATATCAAACAACTTATCGGCAAAATCAGACTAAGGACACGCTCTTTTCTCTGAGCAATATGTACAGAGTGTAAAATGCGAGTATTACAGATCAAACATCTAATTCTAGCACAAAACCAGATTAAGGACACGTTCTTTTCTCTGAGCAATATGTACAGAGTGTAAAATACGAGTATTACAGATCAAACATCTCATTCCTACCTATAATTTGGCAACGTGATTCTAGCACAAAATCAAAAAAATAATGACCACGCATCTATAATAAACAACTTATCGGCAACATACATAAATTACCTGTAATACCCATCTTTATCTTGGTTGATTAAAATTGGAGGAGGGTGGTATCTGGATTCTGGACTGGAACCTAGATGATCCGGACCGTAGAAATGTACACAGGAGACAGAGTGGACGGTCTGCATGAATTAGAGTACGACACCTGGCATCATTATACGAGACGGAGCAATTTGGCTGACTGGGCCTTACGTGAACCAGACATCCTGCTGGAACATGGACGGGAACCCAACCAGGTTCACTCAACCCTCCCCATGATCATTGAGACCCTGTCTAGTTCGTACTGCATCTATATATATACACATAAACAATATAACCTCACATTTGCTCCCGACGACATTTTTCTTACGTTGGATCTGAACACACAGTCTTACCGATACATGTAAAAAGATAGCGTAAGTTTCTAGAGAGAGAGAGAGAGAATGGAAGGAAGCTCGGAGAAGGAGTTTCATGTCATTCACAAAGTTCCTTCTGGTGATGGGCCTTATGTTCGAGCCAAGCATGCTCAGGTCATCTCTCACTTAAACTTGGGTCATCTCTCATTTATACTTGGGTCATTTACTTTGTCTTGAGTTTCAGCATAAATTTGGTTAAGCACGAATTGTTAGTTCCACAAGATACCTAGGTTATAAGTTCTTTTGTATTTTAGCTTCTTTTGAGTAACGGGTTCGTTCAATTCTTATCGCTGACTTGACGATATAACCTCGTTGTCCGGTAAAGATTATGTGTTGTGTACATAACAGTTCCTACCTAAAGCACAAATGTAATACGTATTGTCGGCTAAGACGATGCGTCCTAAAGAAATGAAGAATTATATTCATTGGTGTGTCTTTACAGAATAGCAAAGCATGCCTTTATATACTGCACAACAATCAGTTTAGATCCTAAAATCAAGCTAATCTAGATCCAAGAATCAAGTTAATTTAGATCCAAGAATCATGGTAATTTAGATCCTAAAATCAAGCTAATCAAGCTAAAATCAACCTAATATGAGATTATTCTCCTTTACTCCCCCTCAAGTTGGAGCATGGATATTTGAAATGCCCAACTTGCCCAGTAAAATGTGGAAGCGTTCCTGACCAAGTGCCTAGGTGAAAATGTCTGCAAGCTGATACTGAGACGAAATTGGTCGAGGTAATAAAGCTTTGGACTGAGTGTGGTGCCGAACAAAATGACAGTCTATTTCAATGTGCTTTGTGCGCTCGTGGAACACTGAGTTGGCCACAATGTGTAATGCGGCCTGATTGTCACAAAATAAGGAAACTGGATTTTGATAAGAGACCCCTAAATCAGAGAGGAGTCGAAGAAGCCAAATAATCTCACTTGCGGTGGTGGCCATTCCCTGTATCCTGCCTCAGCGGTGGAACGCGAGACTATGGATTGTTTCTTTGAATGCCAGGAAATGGGTGAAGATCCCAAAAACACGATATACCCAGTGGTAGATTTGCGAGTTGTTGGGCAGCCAGCCCAATCGGCATCGCAATAAGCACGTAGTGATAGAGAACTGTTGGAGGAGAGCAAAATACCTTGACTGGGCGAATTTTTGAGGTAGCGAAGAACGCGTATGGCAGCATCATAATGTGGTCGTCTTGGCTTGTGCATGAATTGACTTAGGATGTGAACTACATAACTTATGTCTGGACGAGTGATCGTGAGGTAGAGTAATCTGCCAATAAGACGTCTATACTGTCCTGGATCATCACATAGTTCTCCTGAATTAAGATCAAGTTGATGTTGTTCAGCCATGGGTGAGGAAGATGGCTTGCAACCTGTTAGACCACATTCCGTTAAAATGTCAAGAACATATTTGCGTTGGCTTAACACGATGCCATCAGAAGAACGTGCCACCTCAATGCCGAGAAAGTACTTGACTTTACCGAGATCCTTAATATGGAACTTAGTATCCAAGTAGTGTTTTAGCCAAGAAATTTTAGCTGAATCAGTCCCCGTGACAATCACATCGTCAACATAAATAAGGACAGCAAGAAAAGATCCTTTACGAGCGAAGGTGAATAAAGAATGATCAGATTGAGACTGAATAAAACCGACTACAAGTAAGGACTGAGTAAACTTGTGATACCAATTGCGTGAAGCCTGACGAAGCCCATAAAGAGACTTTTGAAGACGACACACACGATTCTCCCCCTGTTTAGAAAAACCTTGAGGAATCTTCATGTATACTTCCTCTTCTAGATCTCCATGCAAAAAGGCATTGTTGACATCCAACTGATGGAGTTCCCATTTCTTTATTGAAGCAATGGCAAGAAGACACCGTACCGAAACTAGTTTGGCAACTGGTGCAAATGTTTCATGAAAATCTAGACCTTCAATCTGGGTGTATCCCTTAGCCACAAGTCGCACTTTGTATCTCTCCACAGTGCCATCTGGGTGGAATTTGACTTTGTATACCCACTTAGAATCAATGGCAAGTTTCCCATATGGTAATGGCATAAGTGTCCGAGTGTTATTAGCTTTCAAAGCAGAGATCTCCTTGGCCATGGCATCCCTCCAATGAGCATGTTTCACTGCCTGAGAAAAATATTTGGGCTCATCAACCGAAGAGATGGCCGCTAAAAATGCAGTGTGAGTTCTAGAAAATTTGGAATAAGAAATATTATGGGACAAAGGATATACCGTCGAGTTAGCAGATGGAGAGGAAGAGTGCGAAGTAGATGAAGGCGGGGCAAGGGATGGTGGCAATGTATAATTGTACCCAGAAAGATTCTTGGACACCTGTCTTGTGCGCTTAGAAGGCACAACCGGAGGTTCATTTACAGGTAAGGCAGATTGCTCAGTTCTGATGGATGACTGTATGGTAGATGGTGACAACTCAGCAGATCATGGTGCTTGATCCAAGGGTATCTGGTCTTGGATGAGGATGATCCAAGAGATAGGGGTTTAAGGTCGACGTTGTGGGGTGAGTTTGATCTAGTTGGCACATCACTGGTCTGAGTTGATTTACTAGTTTCACTTGTGGGTGCATGACTAGCTGCTTGACACTCCCAATCAACTGGAAGATGATATGTTAACCCGAAAGGAGTGTGGCAGGCTTCTAGGTCAGCAATATTATCCTTTTTGTCAGCAAAAGGAAATATGCTTTCAAAAATCTGAACATCTCTTGAAGAGTAAATCACTTTGTTCTCCAAATCATAAATCCTATATCCTTTCTGCCCATTGGGATAACCAACAAAAATGCCAGACTTACTTCGAGGGGCGAACTTATCATGTGGCTTGCCATTCATGTGCCCATAACAGAGACATCCAAAAGTTCGCAAATGATCATAGTCAGGTACCTTACCAAATAATACTTCATACGGTGTTCGGTTTTGGAGCACAAAAAGTGGCATGCGGTTGATTAAGTAAGCAGCGGTAAGTACGCACTCCCCCCAAAATCTGACTGGAAGTTTGGCCTGGAATCGTAAAGCTCTAGCTACCTCTAAGAGATGTCTGTGCTTTCGCTCCACCACTCCATTTTGTTGCGGTGTATCCGTGCAGCTTGTTTGTCTGTCCATTCCATTCTTAAAATAATGATGTAATAATTCACGATGTCCAAATTCAAGACCGTTATCAGTTCTAAAAACCTTGATTCTGGTGTTAAATTGTATCTTAACCCAGTTGAAAAACATCAAGAGGTAGTGTCTAGTTTCGGACTTGAACTTCATGAGAAAGACCCATGTGGCTCGACTATGATCATCAACAATCGTGAGAAAATAATGTGACCCAGAATGAGATTTAGTACGGTATGGACCCCATATATCACAATGGACTAAATCAAATTTGTGCATCGATTTATTTTTGTGGAAAAGGCAATCTAGTTTGTCTGGCCTTGCAACAAGCATCACAAAATAAAAGTTTTGGCGAATTGAAAGTAATAAGTAAGTTGGAAACCAGCAAGATACGGTTCATTGGTAGATGCCCTAAACGACGGTGCCATAAATCCGCAGTGTTATGTCCTTTTGACAGAAGCGCCTTCCCCGCCCTCGTTGGTTCCAAATGATATAAGCCATTTCGCACTCTACCCACTCCAATTGGCTTCCTCGAGAGTAAGTCCTGTATCACACAAAATTCAGATCCAAAAATTAGAACACAGTTGAGATCTCGAGTCAATTTACTGACTGATAATAGGTTAAAACAATAATTAGGCACTCCCAAAACTTGTTCGAGATGCAAATTGGGGCCAAGATTTACTCGTCCCAAAGCATGAACTGGGACGGTATCACCGTTGGGAATTTGAACCGGGGGTACACCTGGATTTGTATAAGCATCGGACATAGTATCAAGTTTACATGATATATGATCCGTGTCCCCTGTATCAATAATCCACGAGTCTGGCTTACCAGATATATTTTGTGAGGTCATATTTGCAGAAGGCCCATTAGTGGGTCCTGATTGGAGGCCCAAAAGAACAGCAAGTCTTTGCATTTCATTGGGTGTGAAGCTTGGAAATGACACAGACTCGTCGGATGTGGCAACGAATTGCTGTGAAACCCTTATCGCTGGTGCTGTGTCTTCGGCAGTGCGCGACCATGGTTGATATGCAGGGCTGTGATTTGGAAATGGTGCGGATGCGTCGGCAGTAGCTGCAAACGGCTGGGCAATTGCCGCCGACGATGCTGTGCCTCCGGATGCGCGGAGCCATGGCTGATTTCCTCCTCTTGGTTTGGGTCTTCTCCATCCAGGTGGATATCCGATGATCTCATAACAGTTCTCTCTAGAGTGATTGGATCGATTACACTGGGTACAATGTAATCCACCATGCCGTCTTTCTCTAGAATTTTCACCACGCCGGTCAATTTTCTGGTCACCTCCATGCCGCATATGTGGTGCTTTAGCCAATAGAGTTGTGGCCTCGATAGTAGGGACACGCACAACAGCGACCACTTGCTGTTTTTCTTCTTGGGCAGCCACGGCATATGCTCTCGCAAGTCCTGGCAATGGATCGATGCTCAGGATTTGGGATCGCGCCGTCTTGTAAGTATCATCCAATCCCATCAAAAAATTGAAGACTTTCTCTTCTTCTCGCATTTTCTGCATTTTCTTTCCGGCACCACAAGTACATACAGGTATAGGTCTAAGATTATGTAGTTCATTCCACACACCTTTTAACTTACCATAGTATGTAGAAATAGCAGATTTCTCTTGTTGTAGTAGAGCAACAGATCGCTTCAGGTCATACACTCTAAGTGCAATGCCCTGAGTAAATCGTTCATCAAAATCGCACCAAATTTCACTTGCAGTGTCTGCATGTGCGGCACCAGCTTGTAATTCTCTAGAAAGAGAATTGACGATCCATGATTTGACCACTGCATTACACTGGATCCATGATTGAAAATCCCCGGAATGAACATCGGGTTATGCTATCAACCCGTCGACGAACCCTGCCTTATTTTTGGATTGGAGCGCCGTCAACATGTTACGTCTCCAAGTGAAATAGTTCTCTCCATTTTCACTTAGAGGTTGTGTAACGAAGATCAAGCCTGGATGATCAGACGGATGCAAGTAGAACGGAGATTTGGTGTCAATTGCGATGTTTTGAACATTCGCAACCCCCATGAACATAACTTGCAGATTCATCTTTCATGATTGAGAAATTGAAAAGAAATGCCTATGCTAGAAAGATGACTCTGATACCATAAAGAAATGAAGAATTGTATTCATTGGTGTGTCTTTACAGAATGGCAAAGCATGCCTTTATATACTGCACAACAATCAGTTTAGATCCTAAAATCAAGCTAATCTAGATCCAAGAATCAAGTTAATTTAGATCCAAGAATCATGCTAATTTAGATCCTAAAATTAAGCTAGAATCAAGCTAATATGAGATTATTCTCTTTTACGTCCAATGTTTTGTTTCGAATGCACCTAGTATATATTCTCGCCGATAATAATTCTCCACAATTCGTGATAAGGGAGAAATTCGAATTTTTTCGAAGCGAAAACCCTTTGGGTTAAGAGCAATAGGATATGATGATGTAGTTGGTATATAGGGCTGATATAGGGCGAAATAGTTCTCCCGACTTCAATTCGTGGCTCCAAAGCATTCATTTTTCATAACCCAACTTCCAAATTGGCGTGAACTGATGATATCTACCACTCAAAGAAACCTTTCTCCTGGATCCTCGTTCATTCTCTTCACTAATGGATTCCTCTAGCTTCATTAATAGATGAACAACGTTGGGTTGTGGTCAATCTATTCCATAAATAAAATAAGTTAAACCATTTGTTACTTCTTATATATATATATTTTTTTCCTTCTGCCTAAAATTTTGCTGTGGTCCATTTATTCCTGAAATAAAATAAATAAAATGGTGGTCAAGGGAGTCGAAATCTAGTAAAGAGTATGAAACAACTCACCTGTCGAATCAACTCACTCTAGTCAACTATACGATGAGTAAATGGGCATCAAAGTCGCTACAAAATGTTGTGGGCAAGCCTAGGCTGATTGATTTTGGTTCAAATCTTTGCAATATAGTGAAAAAAAAGTTCAAATGATAACTTGGTAGGCCGAAGAGACAATTTTCCATTTGAAGAGCCTTTGCACATGGGTTAGTCAATTCTAAAAGACGGTGAAAGAAT
Organism: Escallonia herrerae; assembly: GCA_033070095.1. Classification (NCBI taxonomy): domain Eukaryota; kingdom Viridiplantae; phylum Streptophyta; class Magnoliopsida; order Escalloniales; family Escalloniaceae; genus Escallonia; species Escallonia herrerae. Next base: position 98,728 of record JAVXUP010002342.1, on the reverse strand, counting down.
GTCAAATAGTGCATTTGTTGAACTTCGGCAAAGAATCAGTTTTAATAATTCTGTATTGCAATGTTGCGCCAAACGACAATATTAGGGAGTCTGGTGAGGTTGGCAGCAATATCGAGAATTGTTGTCTTCCTTTGTGTAGCAACCTGCCCAACTTGAATTAGAATTCACTTGGATCGCTCAAAACTATTGTTAATTTCTAATGGTAATAACTTTGTTGCATTCAAAAGTTGTCAATCATTTTTAAGTCTGATATGATTTCCAATCTAAAAGCATGTTCATGAATAGGACAAGGTCACCAAGTATAAGAATCAAACTCATTTTTAAGTCTGATAGGCAGCTGTCGCAAAACCTCTCTCTTCCGTTCCTCCATTAGCCTTCATCCATTTTTTCTGATTGTCTTTCGTGTCACAACATTTTACCCACAATAACACATTGACGATCATTGAACCCGTACTACAGCTAGAAAAGCTGAATACTTCATGAGCTCGTACGTTGTTCTTAGGAGCTTTATACAGGAATCTGGATCCGTTTATAACCAAATTCCACCGGTGACATGATTTTGCTTATTAATGGTGCAATGCATTGTCATGAAACAGCTTGTGCAGAAGGATCCAGAAGCAGCAATAGTGTTATTTTGGAAGGCCATAAATGCAGGCGATAGAGTAGATAGTGCACTTAAGGACATGGCGGTGGTGATGAAGCAGCTGGACAGAACTGAGGAGGCCATTGAAGCGGTCAAGTCTTTCAGGTGCCTTTGCTCCAAACAAGCCCAGGAATCCCTTGATAACGTCCTCATCGACTTGTACAAGGTACCCAAGTTCCCACGTCCTTCAATATATCGACGTGTATTGACAACATTGCTTAATTTTATTTTATCTTTTGTTTACTTAAAATATTTTCTTGTTACAAAACTTTGGAAAACCAAGAGTTAAATATTTCGTACAACTTTGGTAACATTTGGTAGCACTTTTAGTTTTGATTTTCTGTTTCTAAAAAATCAAAACGAGTTAAATTTTTTTTTTTTACAAAAACAAATGGGTGTTTGATTACCCAGTTTTTATTTTGAGTTTTTTCTTTGGTGGTGGTTTGCGGTGGCTGGTGGCTACTGGAGGAGGCTGACGGGTGTCGTCAGTAGCTGCCAGTCGCCGGCGGTGGGCGGTGGCTGCCGACTGGGAGGGGGGTCGCAAAAGAAAAATCAAAACCGAAAACTCTTTTTGGAGTTAAACAATCCTGTTTTAAAAACTGATTTTTAAAATTGAAGAAAAATAAAACGAAAATTATGTGTCAAACGAGTTTATTTTCTCCAGTTTTTAAAAACTGGAGAAAAAACTGAAAAAGTAATGTTTATTAGTTCGATCATCACACCAGCTAGCAGTTTAACCTTTATGATGTCGGTTTATAAGCTCTAACAAAGTTGCTTAAATGACACCTTTTAAAAAAGAATTTTAATGGGACTTCTCTTAGTTGTTATGCGTGGAAGGTAGTCCACAGTGTAGCTGTGACAAACAATGTAAAAAGAATTTTTATGTGCTTTTTCTTTGTAACTTCCTGTGACTTTTAACAGTTATTAGTGACAAATGTATCCGATCGTGACATGAAATAATTCATGTGAATCTTGCAGAAATGTGGAAGAGTAGATGAACAAATAGCGATGCTAAAGCAGAAGCTTAGACTAATATATCGAGGAGAGGCCTTTAATGGAAAACGCACAAAAACTGCACGCTCTCATGGCAAGAAATTCCAGGTTTCAGTCAAGCAAGAAACATCCAGGATACTGGTACGTAATTTACTTTAGAAATTATCAGAATTCATCGCATATATTGCACCTCTCCCTGAAATAGAGATATAGGAACTTATCGAACGAACCGTCCTTCTTCTTCGTATACGTAAGGAGTCCATTGATCTCAATCGCTGCTAGCAATGTAAAAAGTAGGATAGAGGCTAAAAATAGATGTTGGTGTTGCTCTTTCTTTGTTGGACTGGTGGCATTGTGTTGTTTGGTACAGGGAAACTTGGGCTGGGCCTACATGCAGAAGACAAATTATATGGCCGCAGAGGTGGTGTACCGGAAGGCCCAGATAATTGATCCAGATGCCAACAAGGCCTGCAACCTGGGCCTTTGCCTAATGAAGCAAGCCCGGTACGACGAGGCACGTTCGATCCTGGAATTTGTACTGCAAGGTACACTTCCAGGTTCCGATGACATCAAGTCAAGAAGCCGGGCCGAGGAACTGTTGACGGAACTGGATTCACGGCAGCCGCCGCCGTTCCTGTCGAACCTTCCGGGCCTTGATCTGGAAGATGATTTCGTTGATGGGCTTGAGAGGCTGATGGATGAATGGGCCCCCAATAGATCGAGGAGGCTTCCCATTTTTGAAGAGATCTCCACGTTTAGAGACCAGTTGGCCTGTTAATGTTTATTCTTTTTAGCTTTGCTCTAGGCTTGTTAAAGTTTAGGTTAGTGAGTAGGGCTTTCTATGTGTAAAATTTTCAGAATAGGAGTGTAAAATAATGGGCCTGGGCTATAATTGTAAATTTGTGTGTACAACTCTGGGGAATCACAACAAACAAAATGTTTGCAATGGAATGGAGGAGGAGCCGGCCATTGCCAAGTAAATAGGAAGATTGATAAGTGGCCTTCACTTGCCAGTATTTGAACTTTATATTTTTCGTTAAAGGAAGAAAGAGTGCCACTAAAAGCGTTAAAGAGTATCATCTGAATCTTTTATCGTGACGAGTAAAGAGCGGATATTTAAATTGGAGTGATGCATACCCTCGGAAAACTGAGTTTACGCACACTCCTGCATACTTTCGGCATCAACACTACCAGTTTTCAAATAATAGAGTGGCAATAATTGCTACAAACTTTCTTAAAATGTTGTGCTGTGTTGAGTTTGCTTACAAATACTTCTACGTCTGCATCACTATTTACGTGCATACATGGCATCTGATCCGAATGTGTAACCATAATCTATCAGCGCATCATCGTCCTCAGGGTGTGAAATTTGCGTGTGTTAAAGAGCGTAAAACGTTAGCCTTTCTCCATAAAATATAGGGAAGTAGATCATATTTTCCATGCCAGGGACTTTTGCCACCGTAGAAAATGATGAAGAACGGCTGGCTGGCATGAAGAAGCTTATGGTTTCCCAAATTGTCACGCTGTTCACATTCGCATGTGGAAGGATTTAACTTGAACACCTGAACCGACCTTCCCAGATCATTAACAAACACCAATGGAAGCTTTCCACTGCATTCTACTAAGAAGTCATACTGGAAAGAGTCCAAGGACTCCTTGGCTTTTCAAGAACTTCAAAAGCTACGATGTTGACCATCATGTCTTATACTGAGTTTCGCGAGATTCCAACCTTGACCCAAGAAATGGAAAGCTCCATTCCAGTAATGTACTGGATTGTTTTGGTTCGGGATGAAATCCCTAATGGTGTATCTGGGGTACATAATCCAATGCAATTTTGTCCTGAACATGTAGTGTGTACAGCAATTTCTCTATGTAACAATAAGATCCCAACAACCAAAACGATCATCAGAGGTTGGTAAGGATGAGGTAAGGATGAGGATACCTACAACCGGCCATTCAATAGCCAGATCGGGAATTTTGATGGCCTTTTTGGTAAAGGGATTGAAAAAGACCACTGAACAATGCCTGTCCGACGTTAGGCAGTACCCAACCCTTCGAACAGCATATTGTTGCATTTGCCGGTATATCCAAGAGTTTTCACCAGATATCTTCCCCTGAATCTGCTCTCTACAAAGCTTAAGTACGTTCCTACTAAGCATGAGCCACGATGTTAGTGAATAACACTCTTTGGGGCCTGCCAGCTCCTTTGAACTTCTCCACTGAACTGGGGGAGCTACTAACCGAGACGCCTTGCACACGGCTCAAAAGTTCATGTAATCTAATTGAGTTACATGGCCAGTAATAAATTTTTGGAGATCAAATGGAAGATTGCAAAAGATTTTTTTTCCTCCGCTTGCACGCTGTTCCGTTCAACTTTCACTATGGCATTACATCCGTCTCATTCAACATTATTATAATGTCTCCGCCATAGTACTAGGAGATACAAAATTTGGTGGGAGGCATGGTGCTGGTAAGTCTGAGAGCGGGATTACGGGAGAGAAACTCGTGCAGTCCTTTCTTCATTGTGGTATGAACACAAACTCTCATCCTGGGTGAAATAAACATGATTTCCAAACGAAAGTACCGTGGGACAAGAACAAGTACCATTAAAATGTTCGTGTAAGAAAAAGGCTCAATCCCAAGCGCTGTCGACTTGTCTCTGAACCATGGTGCTGAGAAAGTTTGAAAACCTCAATATCAATGACTTCTTCAGCCTTCACCCCACCTAAAATTGTATGCCAACTGAAAAGCTCGCCGCAGGATTCTACCATCTCATATACTGAATGTATACACTCAGAATTGATAACTCACAACCTAAGGGTCGTATGAAGAGCTGCCTAGAGGGTGTTGTCTATATCAATCTTCACAGCTGTATAATATGTAGAAGTTGTGCTGTTCAAATGGCAGTTGCAACTGACTAGCCTAAGCAAACGATCATCATTCACGTCTCTACCTAAATCTTTGATCAGCTTATTGTAACTCATCTCCATCCAGTCACATTCGTGATCATTCTTCGATCAGCTTGCCGGATCATTCCTGTTGCAGAATAAGATCAAAAGGGTGCTACTCTCGAATAAGAGGACCACAATATAACGATTTCCAAGAGGGATGACAAGACAAAGTAGTCGACTTGTTGAAGGGCTTTGGTCATTAATAGAGGCAGATCAATGGATTGCAAGGTTATGGGATTCCCAAGTGTACTACAGCTTGTGCAAGCGGCAAAATTTGCGTCTGGATGGACTTGAGAAGCAGCCAGCGATGACAACATGCTACAATGTCTTTGCCCCACATTGCTGTACTGGGTGAACATCAGCAACATCATGCAAGGAGGAGGATGATGGGAAGGTACCAAGTATGGTAAAGCCAAGGGTATCATTCTGCAGGCTTAGGCATGCGTTCATATGAGCTTCTCGCCATCATTTCCTTCTTTATTTACTGGTTAAAATTTAAGGAACCAAATCCTTGAAGAGGGATCAGTGCTTTCGCTTACCTTCTTATTGCTCTCTAAGATCTTTGTATGTAAGGCCCTCCCTTGCTCTAAAGTGCTTATATACGATGCCAAAGAAATAGGTTCATAATATACGTGTAGGTGCCATTAAAAATGCAATCCAAGTCAAAGCATACTGATTCGGGACAGAGCAAGAACGAAACAAGGGCAAAAATCAATAGGCTTTCCAGACATAGCTTGAGGAGTGGCAGTGCTGCGATAGTAAAGGCACGAGATGAATACACGACGATAGTCACTAGTCCAATGCTTAGGTCCAGCGTCAGGGTCCAAATTTAAGGTATGAAGTTAGGGTCCTTTGTATTTCTCTCTCTAGAATTCCTATCTTGGGGATTATAGAATGAGAAAGTGAAATTTGAAATGAGTTTTGTTTGTTCTTCTGAAAATGAAGAAGAGAACTTATTTCAAGCTACGCGTGGCGCTTCTTAGGATTGACACCTCACCGAAGGGGGCCACGACACAAGTGTAGATGCTCCATGGATTGTTCGCTGACATATTCACCCGGCATGCTCAACTTTGCTTTGTAAGCTAGTGTGGAAAGACTGGCTCACACAACGGTTGTGTGCCTAGTAAACCCCTTGATCTAGTCACAATTTTAATGCCCCTGTCGAGTCCTACAGGGGCATTGAGAAACGCAGAGAACTTGGCAACCGTAAGGAAGGCCCAATGCCCAACTACCAAGTGCACTAGGCGTAATGCCCTCCAGATACCTACTCACGTCTTGGAGTGATAGGGAGTCATGGTCCCTAGGGCCTGCCGATGAAGAGCTCTTAGTGTAAGAGCACGTAAACTAGTCATGGAGAGAGACCGGTAGAGATAGTGTTTCGAAGGAGTCGCTCATCCTCGGGTGAACACTTGTAGCGTAGCACTCGAAGCGTGCCAAGGTAGTGTCCCGGAGGATCATAGCAACCAGTCGATTACCGTTGCTACGGTTGCCTTCAGTGTATCCATCGATCGCCACTACCGTCAGCAAATGCCGCCATAAGATTCTTCAATCCACCATCGTTGCAAACAGAAATTGCCTCCTACGTGCAAATCTGTGTCACCGCCGTTGCAAGGAAAATAGCTCCTATTGTGAATCTGTGTGTGTGTGTGTGTGACTGTTAAGCAACCGGGAGCTCACGATGCTGTTGACTGTGATGCGACCGGGGATGGCGAAGACTTCTTGCTCCTAAACCCATAATTCTCTCTCTGTGTTTGTGTGTTCGTGCAGGTTCTTAAGTGGACCACCAGGAGCTCACGATCATAGACGGCGAGATACGGAGATGGCAGCCCCCACGTGGCCGTCGACCTTTTACATCTACCTACAGGGTTCGGTAGTGCTGTGAGTGGTGGTGGTGGGTGGTTAAATCGGGTGTTGGTGGTGGAAAAGAGAGCGATGGTCGCACTTTCAGTAATTTTATCTTTCTTTGCAGGATAACTGTTTGCAAATTGAAAGGTACAAAATTGTAGCAATTTTTTTATGTGAGTTTAGCACGTAAGCATAACGGTGTACAATAAATGAAAATTTTGGAGCTGCCAAGTGTAATTAATCCTGCGTCTGCGGCGCCGCCTTTCTGTGGTCTTCGCTCTCGCCTTCACCCTCTGTTTTCGCAAGCTCGCTCGCATCGCCTCTTTCACCCCCCGCCGACGCACCGCAGCACAAACCTCCCCACTCGCGTTGTTCGCTTCCTTTGAAAACCTGAATTTCTGGATAGTTCCCGACAGGGATCTAAACTTCCCAAACGCACTTTTTGTCTCCCAATTCCAATACAAAATCTCCAAATTTATTTTGCAAGCGAAGTCCAGACCAATCCCAACCCCTTGAATTCCCACATGGCAGCAGTGAAAGCACCAGCGATCATCACAGACAAGGCCCAGATGAGACAGTGGTCAAGGTCCATGAGAGCCCAAGGCAAGTCCATAGGGTTAGTCCCCACCATGGGTTACCTCCATGAGGGCCACCTCTCCCTCATCAGAGAAGCCCACAAGCACACCCACCTCATTGTAGTCTCAGTCTATGTCAACCCAGGTCAATTTTCCCCCAATGAGGACCTTTCCACATACCCATCTGATTTTGATGGAGATATCAAGAAAATCATGTCTGTTCCTGGTGGGGCTGATGTGGTATTTCACCCTCATAATTTGTATGATTATGGGAAAAGTGGGATAGAGAGCGAAATGAAGAGAGAGAAAGATGGGGTAATCGTGTCTTGTGTGGAGGATAGGGGAATGGGGCATGAGACATGGGTTAGGGTTGACAGATTGGAAAAGGGTATGTGTGGAAAGAGCAGACCCGTTTTCTTTAGAGGGGTTGCCACTGTTGTTAGTAAGTTGTTCAATATAGTGGAACCTGATGTTGCTGTTTTTGGCAAGAAGGATTATCAGCAGTGGCGAATCATACGGCGAATGGTGAGTTCCTAATATACGTTGTGTTGCAAGTATTGGTGATATGTTTCTCCCAATGTTAGTGTCTCCGTGTAGTCGTTTTGTTATTTCTCATCCATAATTAAAACTTGATTTGGTAAGTGGTAATAGCAGTCTTTCAAGCTAGTGCAAGTTGTGGCCTAGTAGGAACTTGTTTATAGGATCAGGATTAAAATTTTTCATGTTCATGAAACGTTTCTCTGGAGATTCTTCATCAAAAATTGATTGACCCACTGCTGTAGAGAAGCAAAAACGCCGATGGGCAGAGTCTTTCGCGGGTTACGCTTTTAATGAAGAAAAACTGTGGATGTTTAACAGTCTTTGCTCCAAATTTGACCGCTCAGCTGAATTTTGTCTTTTCACCGGATTGCACATCTGCATCACAGCGACACTGGCTTACTGGAATTGATCAAAGATGTGCTTGTATGCTACTCCCTTTCCCTTTCCTTTTGATAATGGAACTTTAACGTGTACGTAGTGCATTATGATGATCATCACGTAGCCTCCCTTGTCTGAACAAATCTAGTTACCAGTAGTTCTTCAAGTCTTCTTCTTTAACAAGTGACTATGGTTTGCCATTATGTTCATACAAGTTTCTAGTGATTTATTTATCTATTGGCCTCCGCAGTTCTCATGCGCAAAGGCGTTCCATTGTTTATTACGGAGTAATTGGTATTGTCATTATGGTTTCAGGTCCGCGATCTTGATTTTGCAGTAACAGTGATTGGTTCTGAGATAGTTCGAGGTGATGATGGCCTTGCAATGAGCTCCCGCAATGTACATCTCTCACCAAATGAGAGGGAGAAGGTTCTCTTCATGCTATGCACTGACTTCATTTCTAGTTCAATGAGTTGGACATGCGAATGATACATTTGAAACGTCTCTTCTTCTTTTCATTTTTCCTTTCAAATAAGAGTCATGAGAAAATAATCCCTAGTAGATACAATGGCTGCCTCCTGTTAATTTGTACCAATTACACTTTGGTCATTTGTTCACAGTGGAAAATCAGTTCTTTTACCTGTTCTGTACATTATGGAGACTTCCAATAATTATTTCAATACCTGGCAGGCCTTGTCAATAAGCAAGTCATTGTCAAAAGCTAAATATGCCGCAGAGAAGGGTCAAATTAATTGCACAGAATTGAGAAATTCAGTCATACAAGCCATACATGAAGCTGGTGGAAGAGTAGATTATGCTGAGGTGAGAGTTTTGTGATACATGAAACATCATCCAGCTCTGTGCATGTTTTGAATGAATTCATATGCATAAAGGGTGTCAGCTTGTTGCGTGTTGGAGGATTTAAGCACAGGGTAATTTCAACAACTCCTGGTTCTTTGACCTAAATCAGAAATGCTGCTCCTCTTCGATGGGGTAACATTCTGGTCTTGCCTCTAATCTTGGGTCTGTAAATTCGAGAACCTCTGATCAACATCCCTTTGAGTCTTTGTAGGAGAATGGTTTGCCCAGGATATGGTATTGATATTTTATTTGGGGTGTCAGGCGACATTAATCACTCTCGATTATCGTCATTCTCCATATGAAAACCTTAGAAAAGCTTCTCACTGCCTGATGCTCGTGTTTCTGAAAGAAAGATATGCCCACTGGACACAGATTTCTTTTTTGAGAAGGGAACTTATTATTGCAATCAAATTTTCCGCTATCCAGAACTCTACTCGAGGACTCCAGCTTGTTTTGTGCCAATAAAACTATCGAATGCTTTAAATTCGTTTTGGCTTGGATTTCATACACGGAATAGGGTTCCTCATTTTGATGTCAGTTGCAAGTCTATATGTATATCTTACGTGAAATTCACAAACGTCACAATAGCACTCTCCTTGTGTCTTTCTTGCAAAGCAGATAGTAGACCAAGAAAGTTTGGAAGCAGTAGAAGAGATTAAAGTTCCTGTAGTGTTCTGCATTGCTGCCTGGTTCGGAAAGGTCAGGCTGATTGACAACATGGAGATCAATCTATGAAAGCACGTGTTTACGTTATACTGCGGTCTGCAGGGAACTTGGATATTCCAGCTGCAGGCAGTAACCGGTTGGCGGTGCAGGAGCTGAACCAAGAGCACCGGCTTGACAGTCTTTTTTTTTTTTTGCTTCTGACTACATTTTTTAATGTAAATTCTTTATTTTTTCACTAATTTTACCCAAAAAATAAATAGTCACTTTTCAAATTAAAAAAAAGAAAAGAAAAAGAAAATTGGTTATAAATCCCCAAAAAATCAAACAGGATGTAGGAGATATTAGTTGTCATCCTATAATCTGTATTCAGTTGAAATATAAGCCGGCGGCACAGGAAACACAGCATCCGAGCACTTCCTTTTTCTAAATCAGCCATTGTCACGTTGAACATCTCCAGTCCGTCAAACATTTCTCTACCAATTAATTTGACTTTCTCAACTGACAAAAATTCCAGTATCCAGTGAAAACCTTTTTGTTGTTTAAATGGTAGAAATGGTAATCCTGGACAGAATGTTGCTTTTAAAGATTTTAGACACCAATCTAAGATGTTGAAACGCGGTATTTGCTATTTTAGTTCTTCTCGGGTTTCACCTTTGGTAGCGCAGAAGCAGAAGCATAAGCAAAATCGAGAAGAGATCAAAACATGTAAATTCTTGCATCGGTCCCCCATACAACACCAGACAGTGCAAGGTCAGGCATTCCATAAGTTGCCAGCCATCACTGCACTCCTACAACATGTGACTGGCAGCCATATTTTGGGAACAATAACCAATTTAATTGGAGTTCATGAACATGCAACTTCAAAGCAAAGAAATATGTTCAAGAGAAAGTCGGCACGATAAACTACCAGCGAGTAATCTACACTGTATATTGAAATAACTCCAGAATCCAACTATACAAGCAGTGTCTCATGTCTCAAGAATAGGCTATCACAAAAGGCAAAAACGTGTCGCAGAAATTAATGGGTGAACGAACACTCGGAACTATAAGAAAGATAGCAGGAACACATTCACGTTCATGAGTGACAATCATCCTAATCAACGCACGGGGGATCCTTTACTTGTTACACTTGAAGCCGGGGCAAACGGATAGGACTATGATGAGAATCAAGGCAAGGATAATTGCCAGAACTATCAGCTTTACCTTCATATTCTGCAACCACATCTTCCTCCTCATCTTAGTTCCCTGTGTCCTGAAATCTTGTGCCTGCAACATGGCGCCAGTGCAGAATTATATTACATCATTAAACAGCAATGGGAGAAGATTATTATGGTTGGGGCTAAGGTCAAACCCCCTTTCAGTGTATCCGCACTAAAGCCGTGAAATATCTGTGTCAGACGCTCGGACACGGATATGGAATATGTGTCCGACACATCTCATAAAACATCCATTATGTACACTCTTATAGTGTTCCGTTTAATCCGTTATTGCTTTGAAATGAGACAAGTTCTCAACTAAAACCACGTGTCACATAAAACACCATTTCAACTTGGAAATAACTAAAATGTAATTATAGATATGAACATTTTTGCTGTGTCTATGAACAGTTTGCCGTGTCCCTGTATCTTGTGTTTTATATATATCAAATGAATCCGACACAATTGGACACGTATCCAAACCGGACACTTATACCGAGTTCATGTAACACAGGTAACAAAAACGTTTCAAAATTAAAAAATCCACAAACAATTAAAAGTTCTGTGAAAGTGGTTATAACTTGCAACAATTTCCATTACAATCCCATCAATTTTTATCAACCGTAAAACCCATGACAAGAATTTTGTGTCAAATCCTCGTTCTAGAAGATCTGGGTATCCATGTGGACCAGTTTCATAGCATTAAAACTTTAAAGATGCCATTGACCAAAACCTGTAAACTATGTGCTTGCCCAATTTTGAACATTATTGAATACACCCATGACAACTATCACTAAGAGACCCAGCGTTTGTTCATTTGGAGTAAAAACAAAAGGGATAGCACAAGGTTTGGTATTAAACCTCAGTTTCTCCTGTTTCTCAAATAAACCAATTCCCGATGCTGTAAATCATGTGATTTAATTTAATCCCATTTCCGATGCGGTAAACCCATCTCCTGTTTCTCAATTAACTCCATCCAGGGCCAATACCAAGTTTGAACAAAGATTCGTCAAAGTGATTTCACTTAAAAGGAGAGGAGAAAAAAAGAAGGAGCTCATCTTCACAGACCTGAGAGCGAAGATTCTCTGTTTTATCCACCAGAAGTTCGATCTTTTCCCCACGATCAAGAACCTGCAAAATCAAAACGCTGTGATGATATAGGGAACTTCCAATTTCTCAAGGTTATTCAGATCCACGACTACAAATGACTATGATATGGCGTGGAGTCTACTAAATAGTGGAGATAACTAATGTGAAGTCTATGACTCACCTTCTCAATGTTTTCCATCATCACCCCTTTGACTTCTGAAACTTGGGCTTTCACCTTGGCAAGCTTGCTGATCTCCTCGGGGTGATCCACACAATACTGCATTTGCTCCTTCAGTTTAGGCCTGTATCACAAATTTGTAGGTGATTACCACCAGAAGGAAAAAAGAAAAAAAAAGCAAACAACAGTGAAGGACGGAGGATACCCAAAGTCCTTATTCAAACTATTAGCAACAGCTGTTGCAGCTTTTCCTCCACCATATCTCTTGGCAAAATCCTCCTTAACTCGCTCAAGAAATGCCATAGGGATCTGTCTGCCAGCAGATTCAACAGCAACAACACAATAAGCTGCACCATACCAAAGAAGTTAGTTGGGCAGGAAGACTAGTAGACAGTGCAAGGAGTTCGAAACATAAGTAACAGAGATGCAAGTCAACAAGCACCAAGAATCCAAGATAATTTATAAAGCATAAACGAATATCTATTTCTTAAAGACTAATGGAACAAAACTGTTACCTCTTAAAAAGGAAACACATACCACTCTCTACAATCTAATCATGTCATGTGATCAAGCTTTTAGAAGATCACGAAAACTAACTGACAAGAGGGTCATTGCAACATCAATCTAACTTCCACTTTCTACAATTTACTAAAAATACCAAAATAAATAAACATTGATTGTCTATTGCCTGTATTTCAGCAATAAAGCACAATGCCATTAAGCTTAACTCAATGCCTTTAAAACTAACTTGCTGAAATTTTTTCCACTTTCTACACTCCAAACCCCTGCTCTCTAATTTCTTTCAAGCAATACTTCTATTCATGTCTAATGGATCACACCAATGCTAAGCAAACTATCTGTCTATCGGCCTATTGGAAGTCAATCACTTGCTCAGGCTTGAATTAAGTCAACAATACGCAAAAACATTTTCTAGACCTTGTGATTCAAAAGTGAGAATTTGTGAAGCTGTAAGTCATCCCAATATGTCACAAAATCCAGCAGTTTTAGCTCATTAAGCAACTATTTCTTGTACCAGCCATGTATGATTTTCAAGAAAATCAAAAGAAGAATTCTATAACACAGAAGGTATATACTAATGATCTCAAAACTACAAGTTTATATCAATATCTGATCTCTCCCAGTCTGTTTGGAGTGTGCAGAACTCTAGTGAAAACATAAGCTCTCTTCTGAATGATAACTGTAACAGAAATCTCCAAATAAATAACCCTGTCAGACCTCGCTGGAGTTTGGGCTTTACTACTTGGAATTCCTACTGTAGGGCATTGCCTATAGCTGTGCCAACTGCATCAACTGTTGTACCTTACTCTTAACACTAGAAATATAATCCCACGTTATTGATAGCCTTGATAGTAATCTAAAAAGATAAATATAAGACACACAACCAAAGCAGACCAATTAAAACCTAATTATATCTCGAGATAGTACAAACAAGTAACAACTATGTCTACGAGAAACAAATAAAGCCTGACATCAACAAGCATCTTATAACCAAGGGGGTCGTATACTAATGATCAAACCACAAGCTTCTGTCAATATCTGATCTCTTCCAGTTAGTTTGGTGTGTGCAGAACTCTAATCAAAACTTCTGCTCTCTTGTGAATGACACATGTAACAAAAATCTCTGAACAAAGCAGTAGAGCAAACGATACTATCTGTAGATGTACCAACTGCATCAACTGTTGTACTTTGCTCTGCTGCTAATAAATTAACTGCAGCAACATTGGTGGCATAGATTCGACAGAAACAACCAAAATCCAACGAATGCCACAAAAGGACAAGCAATTACAATCTAAATCGTCAAAATCTTACAATCTAAATAAAAGTGTTCCGGCATTAATTTTAGCAAACAAATAAGGCCAGAGCAAGCAATGCTATCAAGCTTTGTACCTAACGCATCAACCGTTGTACCTTGCTAATAAAATTACCTTGACAAAAACATGGACAAAATAGATACAATAAAGACAGCCAAATTCAACTAATGCCACAAAAGGACAATTAATTACGATCTAAATCATCAAAACTTCACAATCCAGTAATTAAAGCAATTGTACAGAATTCGATCAGATCATAAAAACGCGATCTAGAGACAGATCAGTTAAAAGAGTCGTACTGAAGCCGTTCTCGACGAGGTAGTTGAAGGTGTGGCCATCGCAGTTGTAGGTGAACTTATTGTTGGTGGCCGGAAGCTTCTGGAGGCACTGCGACGCGATGCTCGTGAAATTGCCGGTGAACTCGGTGTACTCGGCGAGGATCACCGTGCCTCTGGCCACGAAGCCGTAGATCAGCGACTGTTGCCCCATTCTCTTTCCACTCCCTTAGAAGCAAACCCTAGCGGCTTAGATTAAGGGAGAGATGGAGGATTGTGCGTTGTGTGTGTGTAAATAAAGGGAGACAGAGGTGGAGGAAGCGTGACGATGAATCTGATTTGGAGGGAGAGAAAATGATCTGTTAGGGGAATTTCCGTAGGGAGGAAGCGAGGTATTTCGGTGTGCTTGTCCTGAGTTGTTTAACAACCCTTGTTCAGCATTGGATATAACGGAAATGCCACCCAAGTGCCAGGCTGTTTTTTTTTTTTTTTTAATTTTAATGTCGTTACTTGAGATGTTATGTAGGGATGGCAATGTGGCGAGTCGAATGCGGATCTGCTAAAATTCAAACTTGTCCCGCTACTCCTGAAATCTCACCTAGACCCGCACCTGCCCCGCGCCGGGTTCTATAACCTTAATACTACATCTGACCCAAACATACTTTAGAAAACTCATCCCCGCCCCGCCCCTACCCAGGTGATGCTAAGCTTGCTTCCAAGTTCCAGCAGGTCAGTCAGTCGCGATTCTTCCAATCTTGCTTCCAATGGCAGGAGATTTAGTCATGGCTGGTGGCCTGTGGGGAAGCTTGGCGGAGTAGCTGACAGGGAGAGAACAGCGAACGAAGAGCTGCGGCGACTGGTGGGGAAGCTCAGCGGCGTCGCCGAGAGGGAGAGAACAGAGAAGGAGGAGCTGCGGTAGTGCGGTGGCTGCCTGGTTGGTGGGGAATCTCGCCGGAGTCGCCGAGAAGGAGATAACAGAGAAGGAGGAGCTGCGGTAGTGCGATGGCTGCCTGATTGGTGGGGATCTCGCGATTCTCGCCGAAGTCACCGAGAAGGAGATAACAGAGAAGAAGGAGAGGCAGCTGGGTGGGCGGTAGAGGGACTGAGTGAGAGAAGGTGGACCTTTTAGGGTTTATGATGTATATATAGGTAAGGATAGACGGCTATGATTAAATCAAGTTAATGGTTAAAATAGCGGGGCGGGAGTGGGTCGCGGGGCGGGTCGGATACGGGGGCGGGCCAGATGAAATACCACACCCGACCCTAACCCGCTGCGAATTTTTTAAAAAAAATCATACCCGCCTCGTGATCCGGTCAAAGTCAAAATGACCTACTCCTATCAGACCGAGGCGGGGCGGGGATCCGCCGGTTGCGGGTTTGATTGCCCCATCTCTAATGTTATGCCGTCGCTTACCGACATTAGAATGAAAATTTTTTGATTGCTATTTAGAGGAAGCAAACTCTAATTTTTTATATAATTAATAGTTATTAAATATTCTTATTTTCAAATTATTAATAAATTTGTTGATACAAATATTAACAAAAATATCCTATTTAATGATCGATAATTGTTACTCGTACGAGGATTTATCAAAATATGTTAGCAACCTATCATTGAGGATATTATTGTTGTTGAGATTCTCCTGTAGCACCTTAGTTTTAACCTTAAATATTTCATTATCCTTCCGTCTTCGTTGGTCATTAGTTCAGCCTAACTCAAATTTAGTAATCTAAACGCAAAAGCTCATCATCCACGATATATCACAGCATAAAAAATAAAAATAAAAACTGGGTCGTTCGGAACTAGGGCCATCGAGAACTGTTTGTTATACTCGGGAACAATCTCTTACTTTCTTTACCCCTTTCTCTTATTGCATAATAATTTTTCTTAATCCAACATTATTAACTAATTGGGACTAATAATTCAAAACAGCACAATATTTTACTCATGACAACAACACTTGACTGCCCATACCTAATTTAAGCCCGAACAGCGTCATGCATGATAATTGATGCATATTGGCTAACTAACATGATGAACCCATACAAAAAGTTTGGAACCGGTGACGGTCTAACGACAAGTCACGTTTGTGGATGGTGAGTCGGTGACACCCCAAGGAAGGGGTCCTATTATGTGATCATTGTTGAGAAAAGTTTTGTTAGTGTTCAGATCATATAAAGATATATACAATCTTTCGTATAACAATGATTAACGGTTGTTATATGCTTTTAATGATATTTACTTAGTAATGTTAAAAATGCATTGCATAGAAACGACACTCAAGATGTCAACAAAAATATTACTAAGTATGTTAAGGACCATTACTATCACTATACGAGGGGATGTAGACATCTACGACCCGAATTGCACTCAGAAGATTTTCATCGCATGACCATATATTCAGAGTCACGCCCTTGGCAAGTTCGGAATCACGATCTCTTATTCATTTTCAAGTGTTAAGAAGATAGCAGTTTAGACGACAAGAAAATCTTTTGTTTTGTTTTTCAATTTTTTTGTAAATGATAGTTTTATTTGTAAGGTGAAAAGTTCAGTATTAAGAGAGCGGTTAGAAAAGTTCTTCTAATTTGAGAGTATTTCGAGAACAAGGATGATAGATAAACATTCTCTCTTATGAGTATGACAAATAAAAATTTAAACCTTACTGTACTAATGCTTCTAGAAAATGCTTCCTAGGTGCCTAAAAAGAACAAGTATTCACTTCTCCTTGGATTGTACTAAAATTTGTTCTCAAAGTTCTCTATCCATTATCTAGGATCTTCTGTTATATAACTCTCACATTGCAATAAAAAAAAATAGCGGTAGAATATATTTTGACAGTAAAAACTTATCACAAAAAATTTTAACAACAGTAACAAAGCACTTTTTGCGGTAATCTTTTGTCACTAGTTATAATAGCAAAAATGTTGTACAACAAAAAAATCTTATCCACTAGCCATTAGCAAAAACTTTGTAATGTGGCAGCAGTATTTGGCACAAGTGTTGCAACTAATTTTGCAATTTCGGCAAAAATGTTGGCAAGACGTATAACTCAACATTTCGATGGACTATTTTTGTCAGTATAAATACAAATAAGAGGAAATTATTTTTGGACAATGAAGTTTCCTTTAGAAAATGCATTTGATTTTTTTCTTTTTTTTTTTTGGTCCTTGATGATAACAGGTATCCTTCCACCAACTTTAGCGTTAATCAAGAGTGAGTCTCCTCTCCTCTCCGGGATCTAAGGATGCACCCTTCATATTGAAGAGCATTATGCTGGCTCTAAATTTAAACTCAAAAAATTATAAAAGAGAACAAACCTCCTTAACCATGATCCAATTCCTGGGAGTTGGGATTAACACATTTGATTCCCAGGTGCAGCCCATATTTCTTTGCAGGGCATAGTAACAAAAATTAAAATATATTAGCGATATTCGCAGGATTAGCAATATCTAACGGACATCGCGAGATTTTCAAATTTATCTCGAAATCGCGAATATATCGCTAGCTGAAGTTTTTCCTCTTTTATCTTGAAAAATAGTAGAAGCAAGGCTTCTTTTGGTGGGATTCGGACCCGAGTACTCCCGACTACTACCAAAGTCTTATGCCATCACACCAACCTATGATTGTTTTATACTTTAGTAAAAGAAAACACATATTTAGTAAGTTACTCTAAAGCGTTGGTCATACATTCCCTCACATTTTTTTTTATCCATCACTTAAAGAATGAGAGATTTCTTATAGGGTAAATTACACTCGGTACCCCTGAAATTTACCCTAAACTACACGCGGATATCACTAACTTTTTTTATTACACTAAAGTATATATTTTTATTTTTCCGTCCAAAGAATTAACAAAAGTAAGAAAGTGACAGTAATTCCGCTGATAAACAAGTTAATTTATCCCCCCCTCTCTCTCACGAAGCCAAGGTAAGCAAACGACGAGCTATCACCGCCACTATAGCGGGCCTCCGACCCTTCACCGTCGTGGCTGGTACAACTGTCATCATCAAACGACGGGCTACCACAGCAACAGCAAATGGCCCAATGCCGTGGGCCTTCATCTACAGGGACTGTCGCCAAGCACACGCGTCACCGCCTCCACCGCGATAGCCTACACCACCACAACCACCAGAGGTGCCACCTTCGACATCCTTGGAGAGGACTGATCAGATCTGACGACGTATCACCACGCGCTTCGTGTCTACTCACACGCCCAACAATGCCAAATCTAGACTTTTTTTTATTTTTTCAGATATGCTATTCTAGAGATAATCAGAGCATCATGGTGGGTTTTGATATGAGAGAAGGAGGCGGATATCAGGGTTCGCGTTAGACTAGAAACGAGCCTGGGATAACGGTTCGTGGTGTTTATGTTCGGGCTGAGCGGGCTGTTCGTGAAGGAGGCGTTATAGCTCCCGTTTTGGCAAGGTTGGCAGGGATTTGGGCACCGGAAGGCCTGTTTGCGGTGTTTGGCGTTTGTTCTGTGCTCTTTCCGACGGCTTAACTGTTGTTGTCCTTCATCGGCAGCTGCTCGGGCCGTTTCAAGCTCTCCCCTGCAGATTTTGTGGCCGCCGTTTCTGGGTTGAGGTTGCGATTTGCGCTGCCTGCTACCGGTTTTCTGACCAGTGACTGGGGCCGGGTAGCTCCTCCCCGCTCCCTCTTCCTCCCCCTCGCTTCCCCCTTCCTCCCTTCCCGCCTTTTCTCCTGCCCTTCCCCTGCTTCCCTTTGTTCGCGCCGACCCTAATTAGGGTTTGCGCTGGCAATGGCTGGGCTTTTTTTGGGCAAGAAAGAGGAGGAAGACGAAAGGCTTAAGGGTTTTTGGTATATCGAAATACATTTGTGTTACCCTTTTTTTTTTTTTTTACGGTTCCCTAACAGAAGTGAGTTTTGTGTAATACGATGACAAATCACAGGGGCGGAGAGTAATAAAAAAAGTTAAGGTAGTTGTGTGTAGTTTAGGACAAACCTCAAGGGTGCCGTGTGTAATTTATCATTTCTTATATATTTGTTATTTCAGTTACATACTTTACAAAATTTCATACACTTAAAATTATTATAATCTGAACGATTAATTACAGAATTATTCTCGATTTACTATACAAATTTTGTTATTACACCGTATTATTACCGATTTAATGACAAAATTCTTCGAATATTTTTTAATTTCTGACTTATCGCTACGTACCGAATAGTTCCGAATACCGAATTTGTTACAACGTTGCAGGGCAGCAAATATCAAGTTGGGCCATGATTCAACTGGGCTTTGGTTTCCTTTGGACTCAGGTTTTGTACTCTTCCTCCTCGTTTTTCTTTCCTCTGTTTGCTTGTTTCTTTCTTCCACAGCAACTCCAACTAGAGCAAGGAAAATGATAGGAGGGGGAGTATCATCAGTATCCCGGCCATCATCATCACTGTATTCTCATGTTCCGTCTAAAACGAAATTCGGTAGCCTTGCTATTCATCCATCTCTCACCTCTTCAAGTTTGAAGCTCAGACCTACTAGCACTCCAACAGATTCTCTTCCAAGCATCAGTTTGAGATGCAACAGCAGCACCGGTCCCGGTGGCCCTGGTATCTCTTCCCTCCGATTTTTTCATGGTTCTATACTTCCTTATTACATGTTTGGTACTCGTACAGACTACGTCTTTGGAGTCTGTTTTTAACTGTTAATGTAACTTTGTTTGTTTGGGTGTGGGTTTATCGCGAGTAATTATAAGGGGTTTGTTTGTTATGAATTGCAAAACGTAATCTTTAAAATGAGGACTAAATGTGATGATTCGGTGGGGTATTTTTCTATTCCGATAATATAGATCAGCAGACGGGGTCCCAACTCCCAACATTTATATTTTTCTAGCAGAGGTATTGGCAATCGATAATTTTCTACAAGTTTGAAGCGATAGTTTTCTGTGTAGAAGCCTTAGTACAGCAACATTTGTGATTTTTGGGAAGATATGTTGGACTTGGGATGCGTTTCTTGGTGTCTCAGGCGGGAGAGGAATGGTGGAATCGTTTGAGGGGGTGGTGCAGTTTGTTGCCAATAATAGTTCGATTGTCCTGATTAACTTTTATTAGGTCTATGGAATCTTGTATTGAATCCGAAGTTGATTCGTCGGATTTTTCGGTTTGATTGTGCGTTGTAGATACCCTTATAGTATACCCTTAGTGTACAGGGTTGCACCCCTGGCGCTTTCTTAGGAATAATTTCAGTAAGTTATCAAAAAATTTGAAGTCTGAATTTGGAAGCTTAATTCATTCTTAACATATCAATTGTCTTCGAAATCTCGTAAAGCAATGTTGGTTTTCAGGTTTAAGTTTGCAGTCTCTTTTACTTAAGGTTGATGTTATTCTTGCATTGGATGATTATTCTTCTCTTTCGTTAACTAGATGGTGGGCATATCATAGTTTCAATTCAAGAGTTGATTAAGTTAGAGTACTGTATACTGCGGGATCATGCTAAGATGTTATAGAAGGTGCAAATAGGGTGCAGCCTTTGTCATTAATTGCTACATTCTCAGATATGACATCATAGGAAGAGGCTGTCCTCTACTGGAAAAGTGATTCTTCCGGTACCTTTTTTTTTCACGATCCGGTAGTACTAGCAAGAATAATACTCATTAGTTGGGTGTGTTGACAACGAGTTTATATATCGCAAAATTTGGCGACAGTGAATGTGTCATGAATCCATGAAGACTAGCACTAGAACTCTCTTGTATGCACTTCCGAACTTGCGAGGGAGGGAGGAGGACATGAAGTTTTGAATAGCATTTTGTTGCTACGATAGAGGGTGAGCCTTGGCACGACGTTAAGATTGCTCCATTGTGACCAACAGGTTACGTGTTTGAAACACGGAAATGGGCGCTTCCCAAAGTAAGAGTAAAGATACATACACTGAATCCTCCCCAGATCCAGAATGGCGGAGCGGACACTCTTTTTTTTAAGAATATCACCCAGGATATTTTCTTGGGTCGCATCCTTTTTCTGTGTCAGTGTACTATAAGGTCTATGACTATAATATGAATGAACCCTAGTTCAAGTCAATTTGGGGCGTCGATTGGGGGAGTTTAATGCTCTGGGGTGGTCGAATTTATGGAGAATTGGGAGATTTTGAGTTTTTTATACATGAAAAGATGGAAGAGAAGGGGACAGGGATGTTTGAATGAGCCTACAGTAGTATAATCTCTATTTTAGCATAAACTCATTTCATGTTTCTTCATGTGTAAAAAAGTACTTTGAACTTTGCAGGTGACAATGACAATAAGAGTGTTCTAGACGCATTTTTCTTGGGAAAGGCTCTAGCAGAAGCACTTAATGAGCGAATTGAATCTACAGTAGGTGAGTTCTTGAGCACGATTGGGAGGTTACAAGTTGAGCAACAAAAGCAAGTACAGGACTTCCAGGTACTCAAGTCGTCCAATTTGAAGTAACATACCTTAAATCCTATTTAGGGTTTTGAGCTTTTTTATCCTGTCGTATGGGCCATTTTCTAAAGCTTGTAAGATTCTACCATAAAATCTGATGCAAAAGATGTTTGTTACTTCTTAATTTTGAAAAAGATCTAAATAGGAGAAATTGGTATCAAAATGTTTGCATTTACAAATTGACGAGGTTTTAAACGATCTAAATTTGAAGAATTAGTATGATAATGTTTGCCTTTACATGACGTTATCCATTTATACACTGTGCGTCTTAATGTTGCTTCCCTTGGCATTTATTTATCATGTACTTATGAAAGAAAAAGCTGCTGGTTTCAAAATTCGACATCTTGAACTCAAGGAGCTAAATATATACCTTTTCTTTTTTTTTCTTAATTGTTTTGTGGGGATGACTAATTTGAGAACATAGATATTTCAGTGTCTTGAATGGGAATGCGCATCAGTCAGACAGCACTGTTGACTAGCCATGTAAACATAAAAGTTTCGTAAATTTCATAATAAAACAGGAAGAAAACAGAAGGAAAAAAAAAAAGAAAAGAAAATTTCTGCTGCTGGAAACGGTGTTTTTAGTTGGAACTCTCTTCCCGCTAAAGCTCAAAAGAAATGTTCGTCAGTCAGATCTGTTCTTGAGAATTGCAAAATATATTGCTCGAATGTTCAAGGCTTGCATCCTACATTGTGCAGGAATGGTATTTTTCAAACTCTCTTTTTATGTACTTCATTTCATACTTTGCATCCTACAATATGCAGGAGTGATATTTTTTAAACTCTCTTTTTATGTACTTCAATTTCCGTAGGACCACTTGTAAATTTTGGGCATTTGAAAAAGTAAAAAAAATAAGCTACCTTGTTGAAATTCTTAAAATAATTTCAAAATCTAATTATTCCAACAGCAGTGTATGATTATGCTATTTATTGTTATCGAATAGCAACAGAGCAGTTTGTATAATGGCAAAGCCGTGCCTATTCTAGTGTTGGACAACTTCTCGGGAAATAGGATTGCAATGCTTCCGGCAGTTATTTCTTGCAGTCACTGGTTTTATACATTTGATGTTCATCTTTAACACCACGATTTGCGATTTGCCTGCCTGCTACACAACCAATGTGGAAGTTTGGGCATGTGAAACTATTTTAGTAGAATGAACTGGATATCGTGTCAATGAGCATTCCTTCATGGCGAATTCCTATGCACCTTTCTGTTCAGCCATTTATTCTGAAATAATTGGATGCTTACGCAGGAAGAGGTTTTAGAAAAAGCTAAAAGAGCCCAGGAGAAAGCCGCACGTGAAGCCTTGGAAGCACAAGGACTTATATCAAAGTCATCTTCAGCAAATAAGACTACAGTTTCCAATGGTGTTTCTTCAACGACTACAGCTTCAACCGCTGATGCAGCAGCATCTTCATACTCCCCACCCAACTCGAGTGTTGTCATTCCTGACAATAATCAGAATGCTGCCAACTCTGATCCTCTTTTGGGGGTACCAAACGAAGATTGATTATATCTTCTTGTACTTGTATGTATTGTCATTGCATTTGATGTACAATATTTGGGTCCTGATCCTAATTTGGCCGCCTTCATAATAACAAATGCGTTGTTGCTGTGCCATGTCTCACATACCAGTTATATAAGCCTTCTGCTGTCGCAAAGTTGAACCTGGACAGACCTCGATACCACCGTGATATGTGATTGGTTATGCAATTGATATTCCAATGTTTTGGTGGTTGGCTGTGCTTTTTAAGTTGGGATAGGAGTTTTGATTCAGGTTGCTTTTTGCATTGATACTCACCAAATGACGCACATGAGCATCTATCCTTCCAAGATGGTTAATGAGCTACATGCAATATACTCTGGTACAAGCAGAACTGTTACTAAGCAAGTACCTTGATAGCTTCAAGACAGGTAACATCTGAACACTTTTTTTCATTAGAAGAAAATGATAAAAGCGCTTCATCTTTCATCGTCTAAACTTTATTTTTTGTAACCAACATTTATTAGATCTTTAGTGACACTTTTCCTTAATTTTGGTGTTAGAAAGTAGAATATAAGTGCTATCAGTCCTCGAATTATATCTATCTCGGGTTCAACTCTCTTGAGCAAAAGATGCTTAGAGTATATAATAACATACTTTGTTCTGAGAGCCTCATCCCAAACAATTTGGACGATCAGTATGGATCTCATTGGTCTTATCCAATCCAACATACTAGAAGTCCAAAATTATGGGGTACGAAACTAGACAATTCATTGAAGCAAGAAACAAGATTACACAAAATTTCCTCCCGCTGAAGGCGTATGTCCTTGCAAAATAAAGAACAATCTTCAAAATTGTGTTGGAATACGAAGGTACATGGCTATTGCTCTTCCAACTCAGTTCCAGAAATTGGCAACTCAAATCTATTTTTACTGCTATCAGCAGCCAACCCATCCTCATCACCACCATCCATGGCAGAGTCCCTCTTGGCATAATCCACCTTGAAGTCATAATCATCTTCCATAACATCTTCCGCTCCAGATGTTTTATTGGCTTTCTTCCGTCGCTTCTTCTCTGCTCTCCTTACCTTGGTGTTGAGCACGCCTTCTGTAGCGTATAACTTCTCGTTTTGTCTGCTGCTGGCAGTTTTGACCTTTGTTCCACCTGCACCATCTTCTTGTGCCATGGACTCGTCGTCACTATCATTAATTACACTGTCGGGTGGATTGCTGCCTTGCGTAGATGGTTCTGGCTGTTCTTTATCCTGTAGAGTGGAAAAGCGCTCAATTTGATCAGATATATGCATGTGGGTCAAATGATACAAAAATCTATCCGCCCTTCCCCCTCTTCTACGAATTTTCTCATTTTGCTGCGTTGAAGTGGGTTCATAATTCATACCCTAACACCGGATTAAGAAAAATTGTCAATCCCATCTAATAGCTATGAATTGAACACTTTCTAATCGTGCCATAATGAAACCAAAAGCGAAACTCTAAGAACAAAGGATTCGCTGAAACCAACCTCTAGCATGTTCTCGTCGAAACTAAGAGGGCAGTTTGGTGGAACTTCAACAGGATTAAATTCATCCACAGATTTGAGGCTGCCAATAAATGAGGACTCATTGCCATACGCTTCGTGCACATTGAACTCCTTCCCAAGTTCGGAAACAATCTTAGCCTCCGAAGGTTCTCCTTCATTCCTGGTTGGTGGCATTGTATAATACGGAATCTTACCTGAAAAAAGCAATGGCAAGTAGAACAGTATATCAACTGGAAGCCCTCAATAAAGAGGCGCATGTGGACAGGAGGGCATGTAACAATAGATGCTAGTAATGCATACCCTCATTCCAGTCATGCAAAACGATCCTTGCAGCAGCATCAACATCCACAATGCCACCCTTCTTCAACTTACCCCTAACAGTAGCTACCTTTTGAAGAAAGTCATCAACAGAATCAAAGCTGGGGAGATTATACAGAGTTACCAACACTTTGGCAGGACAGAGCTTGAGAATTTCCTTCACTGCAGCATCCAAAAACAGATATCTATCAATCAGTCAATCACTGTGCCACCCAACAGTTGAGGACTTGAATAAACAATGCCAAAAAGCGTATGGATGCAGGAAGGAAGAGGAAGTGAATCTCAGATTGTCAAAAGAAAGTTCATTTTATTCTGATGATTTGGTGCAGAATTGTCTGAACAGTTTACAAGGCAGCCATAAGGTATATACTTCTCTCCATGTTGGACATAACAAACCACATGGTATATACAGTATACTTCTCTCCATCTCGGACATAACAACTCCAAGTCATTCCCAACGTGTAACAAGACACACTGCAGGTACATATATAACAGGAAAAGATCCATTTCGTTTAAGTGGTGCGGGTCTTTTGATCCGACTCATTGCATGCAGGAAAACTAAAACCAACGCAACAATGTACAGTTCTACAATTGAATAGAGTAAGAGGACTGGTGATAAATTAAAGATCCAAGTGGCCCTTACATTGCAATGTGACCCAAAGGGTACCCGCATTTCGTGATGCAAAACATCACAACTCCTAAAAATGGTGTCAACCATGACGATAGTAAATTCAAAAATCACCGACACTATAAAATAGTACAATCATAGATCTTTTTGAGGAAAAAGAACAATGAAGAGGTTCGTTATGGATAGTTCAAAATTCATCTAAGCAGGTAGGTTAATGCACAAGGGTACAGAAAATCTCAATTACCTGGACCAACTGGATCATCCAACTTCTCAATTCTCTTGCAATTTCGAAGAGCAACAGATGCGTCACTCTCCTCAGATCTAAGCATCACAACCCCAGGGCAGTCCAACAATTTAACATTCTTGTCTAACTGAACTTCTTGCATAGATCTTGTTAATCCGGGAGTAGCACCAACATTGACAACATGAGATCTCTTCAAGCTATTAATCAGACTACTCTTACCAACATTAGGCAGGCCAACAACACCCACCGTGATTGATTTCATTATCTGCACCAGAAGTGTGCTATCAATGGGATAACAAACAAAATTAAATGCACCAAACACAATCAACATGATCTTGGTGAGACTACGAACCAAGAACACCAAAGATAACTATGGAAACATAAACCCTAACCCAGCATCATAACCAGAAAGTTCAATGATTACTGTTTAGTCCTTCCAAATGTTTGCAGTCCAATTCACTAATATCAAAAGAAATGTCAGAAATAGACTTCTCAAATGACAGAATAGGGCCTTGGTAGTTAAAAGTTCTTTCACGTGCAGTAAACTAGCGCTTGTTAAACCCTAGGCCTGAAAAGTAATTTTACGAGGGAATATATCTAGTCTTTTGCATAAATGTTAGATGTATGCCAGCGTGTGGCCTACTCTTTAAATCAGATGCCTTGACGGTACAATTAATCCTTTGCTCATGTTGCAATTATATATATATATATATATATATATATATATAGAGAGAGAGAGAGAGAGAGATAAAGGCAGTGAGAGAAACCTCGTGGCTTCTTGAGTAATTTTTCAGCAATTTTATAAGAGTTTCGGCTCCAAGGCAGTCACTAGTTTGTAGCAGATTGCTCGGTTTTGTAGCCTTTGATGAAGCTTTTGCGTGCTTTGAGGTAGACTTCCACCCCAGGTTTGACCTCTGCTCTTGGGTATTGCACTTGAAGGCAACAGTTGGTAATTCCTCTCTAAGATACTTGAGCCACTTTTCAACAGCTTCCCGAGGGATAAGATCTGAGATACAAAGAAGAAAGTAACGTTACCAACAGCTGTGACAAGCAAAGATGTAAAAGTCTCTTTCCAACTTGAAGGATGGTCAAGAATTCAAGTAATACTATACTAGAGTTGAGAATGTCTCAAGATGCTTAGACTAGGGTAAGAGTAGGATGTTACGAGGGTATGCAACCTTGGTACTCGGCTTATTGTATGTCTACTATAGTTTGAAGAACTCTAAGAACACTCCATTTGTTTGTCTGAACTCTTTTAAACTACATCCACCACAGCAATGTTTATCAGACTTCCGATGCACTATGGGGAGATAGAGGTGCAAAGCATTACCAATTTTATTAAGGAGCAGCACAAGATGCTTCTCAGGACCGGCTCTAATCACCATCTTTTCCATATCAACACAGCGAGTTCCAAGGGGATCCCGAGCATCAAGCACTTCTAAAATGACATCTGATGCTTCAATGACTTTGGCCAACTCCTTGTAGAAAGCTCGGTCAGAATTATCTGCATAGAACCAATAAATCCTAAATAAAACCAAATATGATTGCAAAAAAGTAAGCCATGAAATAAAAGAGAAAAGCTAATGCCCATCAAAAAAAAAAACAGCAAAATGCATATCAACATACCACGCTTTTTACCAACTACAGCTGCATCATCACTGGCCCTTTCCTTTCCAAAATTCTGTTCCTTCTTTGAAACCAGGTCAGCCAGATTAGAGATATCATCATCCTCTAGCAGTCCAAGTTTTCTCTTCTGAGCCTGAAAAAGCACGCGAGTCATATTGCATGAACAGAGGCAGCAGAAGAGACAAACGATAGATCTATAGAAAGAGAAAATGTCCTCAAAGAAACAAGGGTTGGGATGAAAAGTTTGGAAAAGCAACATTGTCTATCAAAAAACTCACCACACGCCATGCCAGCAGGGAGCCAATTTTTTTCAAGAAAATGTGCAGAGCAAGAACGAAAATTCACTCCAGAATTAAAAAACTGAGCGAAGCTAAGACTTGAATAGAAGTGCAAAAGATACTTCTAAAAGGATAAAAGCTTTCCCTCTCAGTAGACTAAATCCTTGGTTGTCCAATTCTAGTGGCAGCTGTTAGAAAGTTATCATTTCCTCGAAACTCGAAGTATCAATGTTGAACACTATACAATCACTTTGTTTGTAAGGGTATGCATACATGTCACGATCAACCTAAAGGAATCAAAAAAGTATCAAGCGGTGAAATCAACTTGAAAAATAAAGGCTGGATGACAACCTGGTACCGTTTTCAAGTAAATTCCAACAATGCCCAGACGGCCAAAACACTCTGAACCAATTAGGAACTCTACTGAACGGTCCAACTTAACCTATTAAACTTAATATCTTCTTTTCATTCCTTCTATATCTCCTCGAATGCATACCCCCAAACTAATAACCTAAACATTCTCAAACAGCGAGAATTTTTCACTAAAAAATTATACTCCGTATTAGAAACCAACACATTACTTGATTCCCTCACCCAATTACAAGTACATCCAGCTACGCAAGAACTGACACCAGCTTAAATTCAAACTATTAGGCACCTACTCGGCATAAAATTCTTCCTTTCTTTCCTCTTCCACCTCCCGATAAAAACCCTCAAAACAGTTGACTCGACTGATAACTGAGCCAACCTTGTTGGGGACAAGCAATGAGAAATTCCCATTTGTATGTTATGGGGTCCTTATAACGCTTAATAATGACCCTAAAATCCCTTTCCAAATACACCCATAAATGTAAGGACCAACGCCAAACCAAATCGAAACAACACAAAAAAAAATTTGTTTGGTAAAAACCGATATGAAAAGGTACCCTTTCTTTGCGGGCAGCTTTCTTTTGCTCCAACTCGTCGACGGCGCGGGCGCGGCGGGCCTCGAGAGCCTTGAGCTCCTGCTCCTTGAAGGGCCAGTCGTTGGGGATACCAGGGTCCTTCTCGGTCTTGGGTTTCTTGTTGAAGCCGAGCTTCTTGGCCTCCTTAGCCTTCTTCTTGTGGTGCTCCTTCACCTTTCGTATCACCTTGTACTTCTGCTTCAGCGACACCCGCTTGCTCTTGCTCTCTGCATCCAGTACACAAAAGTCAGTCAATTTGCAAAAAGGGAAATTAAGACTGTATTATTGAAAAGAAACTGGGGATTTCGTACTCTTGCTCTTCTTCACCATTGTTATTCCGAGGAGATGCCAGGAGAGAGGCGAGAAAGAGGGCGGGTTTAGTATTTCTACTTTTAGGGTTTTGAAAGACCTAAAGAAGACGAAATGAAATCAAAATAAAAATTGTTTGGGGTGAGAGAGGCTCGAACTCTCGACCTCAGGATTACTCAGCAAGCTATGAGACCTACGCGCTAGCCAACTGCGCCACCACCCCAATACTTGTAAACGCCTCCAAAATTTAATCAGATCAAAAATAATGCAAGGGGTAAATTGCAAAACAAAAAAAAAAACACCAAGATTTGTACGTTAACCTCAATTAATTCTTTGGCTATTACTTGAAACAATTAAACCCCTGAGGGTCGACGATGGCTCCGCTTAAGACCCAATTTTACACCTCTTGCTCCACTTAGGTGATTTGCCTCGAAAGACTCCCTCATATGCAAGCGCTTGTGCGGGCGAAAGATAGGGGCTAGCATACCCCAAACTTGGACTTGAGTCAATGTTACCTAACTTATGATATTTGAAATATTGTGGTTCGAAGGGGTTTTATTGTAAATCAACATATGAAAAGTAAGACAACAGTAAATTTATTGCAACTTATGCGTCCATCCAAAAGTTAGGTTTGGGCGTCTAAGCTTTCGCTCGATTCGGAAGAAAAACGCAATCCTCTCACCCTTTAAGATTTCATTCAATTAAAGTGAGTGTGTATGGTGACTAAATTAGGGATTCTTTTTTCTTTTCTTTTTTTTATGACATTGTGGCTGTTGGCACGATGGATGCTTTTATACGCCATTTAAGTATAATCTCGAGTGTGCATTGTAAAAGAATAGAAAATCAATAACCATGCCTCATTCTTGTCGTAAAAGAAAATTTTATAGACACTTTTTTGTACAATTACTGATATTAGCGAGACGCGAACGCAAATAAATCATAAAGAGTGAAGTGCATATATCAAATCCCTACTAACATCACAATGTTTGCTCGTATGGAATTAGCATTGGTGGGAGATCTAAAGAATAGATAGATAATCGGTGAATTTAGAAGATTGACCGGAGATGGTTGTGGAACGTGGCTAGGACAGTTTTAATTTGTATTTTTCATTTGTGAAAAACATCACGAACAAGCTGCCAAATATCTTGAAGGGGCTTCTATATATAGATGAAGGACAGAAGGCTCCTAAAGAAAATGGTGGACAGATTTTGAACCACTTTCACCCCTGGCAACATTCACTGAAATATGCAGTTTCGGCGAAGGTCAATTAGTTAGCTCGTCATTAGTTAGTTAGGGCTTGAGGCAACTTTGGAGTTCCTATCACAACCCATTGTTAAGCTTGAGCTACCATTATTAGCGCACACACCGCTAATGTGGTTGATACCAAGATTGGTTTGTTGCTCATAATCTTCCATCTTGTATGAAAGAAAAAAACGAAAATTAGCTGACAAGAGTAAAGACAATGTTAAGATTCGGGTGAGGTATTCTCAAACGAAAATTAACTTGTTATTAGTTAGTTAGATAGGGCTTAAGGCAACTTTCAAGTTCCAACCACAACCCATTGTTAAGCTTGACCTGCTATTATTGGTCGACATCGCAAATGTAATTGATACCAAGATTGGATTGTTGCTTATAATCTTCCATGTGTATGAAAGGAAAAAATAAAATTAGCTGTCAAGACAATGTTAAGATTCAGATGAGGTATTTCAAGTGAAATTTTCAGTTCGGCAAGGTATTTGACATGTCTTGCATGGTTCATTGCCTGACACGTTTAAAGGGATTTGCAAAATTCTCGGAGGAATTTTAAAAGAAAATTTGGAGGCTTTAGATTTTGAAATCAATAAAACAACCCTAGAGGGGGGTGAATAAGATTTTTTAAATTAATGGGGAACTTAAACAAAAACACAATTATGAAACTTAATCAAGTAAAACAATATTTCAATAAAAAGATGCTAACAACACAATCTCAAGTAATTATAGAGTTAAGTAGAGTAATAAGTAAATGATTCGGCTTGAACTACCCTCAAGCCTGTATCCACCTCTTCAAGGAAGTCTTTTGTAAGAGTACTAGAATCCACTAGCAACAATCTTCTTCCGGGTCAAGATCAAAACCCTTACAACACTTGGTGATATTCCCACACCAAGCACAAGCCTTGAATCCACAAAGCTCCCTCAAGATGTGACAAACCTAAGCCTTGATCACAATCATTTTACAAAGATCAATTGTGTACAAAGAAAGCCTCTTGAAAGGAAACGAGTACAAACGAAGCTCCAGTACAATAGAGATATGAGAGAATTGATGACTTGAAGAATGTTCACTCTCAATCAAAGAATTGCTCACAAATATGCTCTCTTTAATGATGTAAAATCATGAAGATGAAGGGAGAAAGGTTTAATCTATGAGCTTTGATGTTTCTCTAATGAATGAAGGCTTAGAATGTAATTTCCATGATATATGATGAAGCTCCAAATCATTTATATAGAGAAGAAATGAAATATAACCGTTATAGGTATTATATGAGCAAAACTGGCATTGCAGTCGACTGTATTCTCAATGCAGTCGACTGGGTTTCCTCTAAAATAGCCGTTGGAGTCTTATCCTCGAAAATAGCCATTGGAGCAGAATTTTGACCAAAGCAGTCGACTGTATTACCCTACCGCCTATCGGCTGCCTTACGGAACCCCCTTTCCTATTTTGAGTATAACTTTCTCTAGAAAAATCAAATTGAGGTACCGTTTTTTGAGTTGGAAAGCTAATGAAAAGTTTTATCAATATATGAAAATATTAGCACCAAAATAGTTTTTGAGAAAATTTGAGTGAGCTCTAAAGTTCACTTATTTTTAAGAACCACACTTGTGTGAATGATTATGAACTCACATGCAATGCACAAGGTGTCCTAAGGTCTTTTTAGGTCATAGTCACCAATCCAAGTATCAAACTAAAACTAGTTACATAATAGTAAATATCAATCATAATCGTAGTAACTTAGCCTCTGTATACTTTCTTGCTTTTTGACATAGGACTTGATGAAGCTTCCATAATATGTCCACTATAACTTTAAGCTTCTTTGGCTTTAATCCATCTATTCAACTTCTCAAATGTGTCTTTATGAGTATATGTACATGCCTACTAAGAATATACTCAAAGCACACATTAGATTATAATCAATGTGTAGTTATCATCAAAACAAGATATAAGCCTAGGTTATCCAACCCTAGGACTAACAGATTCTTATTTGAAAAAACTATTTCAGACTAGTTTCTTGTCAAATTTTCACATTAAAAGTTTCTCTATTTCATCAGTTGTGAGCTTCCAAAATTTCCTCTTACTTGTAAGTGTCATTTCAATCTTTTAGTTTTGTTTCCTGAATTTTTGTATAGGAATAAGGGCACGTCTTTGTTTGTTATTTCTTACTATAATACCTTTTTTATTACAAGAAAAACAATATTGAGTTTTAGTTTTGTAAACGCAAAGTTTTTCTTTGCTTTAATTTGTATTTTCTATATATATATATATATATATATATATATATATATATATAATGTAATATAAATTTTGTGTTTCATTGTTCATACTTGAAAATGCTATTTCCATATCTCGATATATTTTTTACCTTTTTTTTGTTGCTAAAAATACATACTAATATTAATTATCAACTTTTTTTAACAACGAACGAGGTAAAATAACATATATAAAATAGTAGGAACAACCTCTCCAACATTGATTTCATGTTAACAGTAAAAAAAGAAATACAAATTTTCAAATGCTCTGAAGATAAAGTATTGTCCGAACAATGAATTTTTAAACTGTGTTTGGATGAGGTAACTGAAGTGAAGATTTCACTTCTATAAAGAATTTGAAAATACATCACATCAACTTCCTTGTTTGGTTTATGATGAGATGAATTTAACAAATTCTATGAAGGATTTGGAAATGGAACTTGATGTGCTAAAATTCTATGTAGAAATAACTAGTTCACACTAGTTATTTTGCAAATCCTTTCACAACCATAGAGAGAAAGTGACTCTTTTTGTCTCCATGATTTTTGCTATCTTCTTTCATTAGAAAGGGAAACTCTCTCTCATTAGTTTATACTAGTTTTTTAAACCGTGTGTTGCATACGTAGATGAATTTTAAGTAGTGCCACCAAAAATTAGAATTAAAAATCGTATGCAAAAGAACTACTCTAGGAGCAAAGATGAGAGAGATAATAAGGGATTTGAAATTTGATTTTCAGTTAGGATATGAAATTACCCTGATTAAGGAGATAATGATTAAGAGATAATATATGAATCAATTTTAAAAGAGAATAAATAATAAAGGACCAGGTTGGAAGTTCTAACCGTACATAAAGTATTGTATATTGAAAAGGAAAGAGAATATTTGTCTCAAATAATTAGCATTTCTCATATGACACGTGGCAAGCAGAGAGAACTTAATTTTGGACAAATATTTTGGGAATAGTTGTTTGATTAAGGTACAATAATTATAGATTACTGTTAGCCCTATGGTTGGATAACCTAGGCTTACATCTTGTTTTGATGATAACTACACATTGATTATGTTCTAATGTGTGCTTTGAGTGGATTCTTAGTAGATATATACATGACACTCATGAAGACACATTTGAGAAGTTGGATAGATGGATTGAAGCCAAAGAAGCTTAAAGTTATAGTGGACATACTATGGAAGCTTCATCAAGTCCTATGTCAAAGAGCAAGAAAGAATGCAAAGGCTAAGTTACTACGATTATGATTGGTCTTTACTATTATGTAACTAGTCTTGGTTTGATGGTTGGATTGATGACTATGACCTAAAAAGACCTTAGGACACCTTGTGCATTGCATGTGAGTTCATAACCTTTCACACAAGTGTGGTTCTTGAAAATGAGTGAACTTTGGAGCTCACTCAGATTTTCTCAAAAACTATTTTGGTGCCAATCTTTTCATATCTTGATAAAACTTTTCATTAGCTTTCCAACGCAAAAAACGGCACCTCAATCCGATTTTTCTAGAGAAAGTTATGCCCAAAATAGGAAAAGGGGTTCCGTGAGGCAGCTGATAGGCAGTAGGGTAATACAGTCGACTGTATTTGAATCCAGTCGACTGCATTCCAATGCAGTCGACTGCATTGGTCAAAATTCAGTTCCAACGGCTATTTTCGAGGACAAAACTCCAACGGCTATTTTAGAGGGATTACAGTCGACTGCATTGGGAATACAGTCGACTGCAATGGCAGTTTTGCCCATATTTTGCCTCTAACGGCTATATTTCATTTGCTCTCTATATAAATGATTTGGGGCTTCATCATACACCATGGAAACCACATTCTAAGCCTCCATTCATTAGAGAAACATCAAGGCTCATAGATTAAACTTTTCTCTCTTCATCTTCATGATTTTACATCATTAAAGAGAGCATCTTTGTGAGCAATTCTTTGATTGAGAGTGAGCATTCTTCAAGTCATCAATTCTCTCATCTCTCTATTGTACTAGAGCTTCATTTGTACTCATTTCCTTTCAAGAAGGTTTCTTTGTACACAATTGATCTTTGTAAAAGGATTGTGATCAAGGCTTGGGTTTGTCAAGTCTTGGGTGAGCTTTGTGGATTCAAGGCTTGTGCTTGGTGTGGGGATATCACCAAGTGTTGTAAGGGTTTTGATCTTGACCCGGAAGAAGATTGTTGCTAGTGGATTCTAGTGCTCTTGCAAGGGACTTCCTTGAAGAGGTGGATGTAGGCTTGAGGGTAGTTCAAGCCGAACCATTTAAATCTCCTTGTCAAGTATCTCTAACTCAATCTCTTTACTTATTGCTCTTTAATTGTTTGAGATTGTTTAGTTAGCATCTTCATTGAATTATTACTTGGTTTGATTGAGATTTATGATTGTGCTTAGTTTAAATTACCCATTAATTTTCAAAAACCCTATTCACCCCCCTCTAGGGTTGTTTTATTGGTTTCAAGTGGTATCAGAGCCTCGGCTCTTGTTATATTGGGTAACGCCAAGAGAGTTAATCGATCATGGCTTACGTTGGGGGTATGGAGGGTAGTTCTACCACTAGGCCTCCATTGTTTAATGGGACCAATTATAGTGTGTGGAAAGTTAAGATGAAAATCTACTTAGAGTCTCAAGACTACGAGATGTGGGATATTGTTGAGAATGGCCCATACGTTCCGATAAAGGTGGTTGACAAGGTTGAAGAGCCAAAATCCAAATCGGAGTATAGTGATCATGATAAAAAGATGATTTGTATGAATGCTAGAGCGAAAAATTGTCTTGTTTGTGCTTTAGACACTAATGAACACAATAGAGTCATTATGTGTAATTCCGCTAAGAGTATTTGGGATACTCTTCAAGTTACTCATGAAGGAACTTCTCTCCTTAGAGATTCCAAGATGAAGTTATTGTTTATAAATTATGAGTTATTCCATTTGCTTCCAAATGAATCCGTTACGGATATGAATACTGGTTTCACTAACATTGTAAACCCTTTGAAGCAATTGGGCAAGGAATTCACTAATGGTGATCTTGTAAGAAAAGTGATTAGGTCCTTACCAAGAGCTTGGGATGCAAAGATCACCGCCATTCAAGAATCGAAGAATCTCAATATCTTTCCTCTTGATGAATTGACGTGCTCACTTATGACGTACGAAATGCAAATCAAGACCTTTGATCAAGAAGACGTCAAGAAGAAGCCTACATCAATTGCCCTTAAAGCTTCATCTTCAAACCTTGAGTCTAGCAATGATGAAGAAGAATTTGATGAAGAGGATGTTGCAATGATTGCAAAAAATTTCAAGAAGTTCATGAGGTTTAGAAGGAATGGTGGGAGAAGGCAACAAAATGCTAGCAATGAAGAGAAGCTTTGCTACAAATGCCACAAGCCGGGACACATGAAAATGGATTGTCCCATATACAAAAGGGAAAAGAAGGAAAGAAGAGATGTATGGGAAAGAGTTAAAAGGAGACAACTCTCCAAGAAAGAGAACAAAGAGAAGGAAAAAGTAATGAATGCCGAACATACTCCAACTTGGAGTGACTTCGATTCAAGTGATGAAGATGTTGAGAAGAACGAACAAGCAAATGCGTGCTTCATGGCAAATGATGAGGTAAGCTCTTCTTCCGGTAGTGATAGTGATAGTGAAAGCTTCGAAGATGCTTATGATAGCCTATATGAGGAATCCAAGAAAATTTTTAAGAAAAATATTATTTTATCAAAAAAATTCCTTGAGGCTAATAAGCAAATTGAGAAGTTGAGAGTGGAAAATATTGAGTTGCATGCCAAGAATGATTGCATTTCCAACCATTTATATGTAAAACATGTGAATAATGACTTGGTTGAATTGATTGCTAACACTCCTAGCTCAAAACAAATCTCTTGCAAAACTTTGGTTTTAGAAAAGCAAAATGAAGATTTAAAACTTGAGATTTGTGATTTGAAAAAATGTCTTCAAAAATTTGTTGATGGTCAAAACAATTTGGATGTCATGCTTGGACGCCAAAGATTTGGCCTAAACAAAGCTGGTCTTGGATTAGATCCCTTGGCCTTACCTCATAAAATCTTTCAACAACAAGCTAGGTTGAGTACTCATTCAAAACAACCAAAGAACTATTGCACACCATTTACACATTGTGGTTGGTGCAACAAGAAAGGGCATACGACTAATTATTGTCCTTGTAGAATTGTCTATGTTAGAGGTAGAAAGAAGATGTGGGTTGTGAAAGGTCAAGATTACAAATGCAAGACTAACACCCATGGACCCAAGAAAATGTGGGTACCAAAAGTTAGACCTAAATTGTGATTGTAGGTTATTCAAATCAAAGGCAAATAGCAACAAGGAGAAGGCTCCAAGAAAATTTTGAGAAGGAGGAGCAACAAGTTAAATCTTAAGGGGGAGTAAGCATTCCAAGATTGGATATGCTACTTAAAATGAGGAGAGCCTCAAAGCTTGTCAAGAAAATGGACTTCAAGAATGATCACTCATGAGCTCAATTCCTTGGTAATTCATCAAGAGGGTAAAACTTGGCTCTATTCAACATTGTGCTATACACTAAACTTAT
Source organism: Escallonia herrerae (assembly GCA_033070095.1). Classification (NCBI taxonomy): domain Eukaryota; kingdom Viridiplantae; phylum Streptophyta; class Magnoliopsida; order Escalloniales; family Escalloniaceae; genus Escallonia; species Escallonia herrerae. The sequence goes on along the minus strand of JAVXUP010002342.1, from coordinate 61,858 downwards.
ATGTCATGAAGCATGCTTAAATTGTCATACTTATTTCTCATGATATAAATAGCTTGCTTGTTGAGAATTAATGTGAACCTTGCTGATGAATGGTCCTCTTGCACTTATATTGAAAATATTGATTGTTGATGACCATTATTCGCATTGTGAAAATTTCACGTTGAGATTTCGTCGTCTTAATGCTTCACAATGTTATTCCTACACACACCCCGTTTGGTAATGCCAAAAAGGGAGCATGACTTCGTTAGACATTTAGTTGTGTTTGTTTGATATTGTTGGCATGCATTAATTGAGGGGGAGCATACATTATGATGGAATATGCATAAGATAACTTGATAGGGGGAGCTTACATGCTTGAATCATATAATATCTTGTTACTCTTGAAATATGCATAAAGTAAACAAGATTATTGAGCTAAATTGAATATCTTTTCTTTCGATCATGAAAGAACTCTTGATGTCATCCTATAAGTTCATGAGTTATATGCACTTCACGCTATTATCTTGCTTATAATTATCTCTTCACACATGCATACCCTTGTCTCTTTGTTGATGACAAAGGGGGAGAAATAATCTTGATTCTATATGCTATGTGATTGTGTGTTTTGAGAGAACATTAGAGGAAGAGCATATCTTGTTTTAGCTAGGGAAGCTAGCTACAAGCTTAATCGCTAAATGAGATAGATTGACATGTCTTAAGTATACTAGAGATTATTGAATGTTCTAAATGAGATTATTATGCTTAATTGACTATCATATGATACATCTTACCTTATATAGAATCAATGTTTGTCATCATCAAAAAGGGGGAGATTGTTAGCCCTATGGTTGGATAACCTAGGCTTACATCTTGTTTTGATGATAACTACACATTGATTATGTTCTAATGTGTGCTTTGAGTGGATTCTTAGTAGATATATACATGACACTCATGAAGACACATTTGAGAAGTTGGATAGATGGATTGAAGCCAAAGAAGCTTAAAGTTATAGTGGACATACTATGGAAGCTTCATCAAGTCCTATGTCAAAGAGCAAGAAAGAATGCAAAGGCTAAGTTACTACGATTATGATTGATCTTTACTATTATGTAACTAGTCTTGGTTTGATGGTTGGATTGATGACTATGACCTAAAAAGACCTTAGGACACCTTGTGCATTGCATGTGAGTTCATAACCTTTCACACAAGTGTGGTTCTTGAAAATGAGTGAACTTTGGAGCTCACTCAGATTTTCTCAAAACCTATTTTGGTGCCAATCTTTTCATATCTTGATAAAACTTTTCATTAGCTTTCCAACGCAAAAAACGGCACCTCAATCCGATTTTTCTAGAGAAAGTTATGCCCAAAATAGGAAAAGGGGTTCCGTGAGGCAGCTGATAGGCAGTAGGGTAATACAGTCGACTGCATTGGTCAAAATTCAGTTCCAACGGCTATTTTCGAGGACAAAACTCCAACGGCTATTTTAGAGGGATTACAGTCGACTGCATTGGGAATACAGTCGACTGCAATGGCAGTTTTGTCCATATTTTGCCTCTAACGGCTATATTTCATTTGCTCTCTATATAAATGATTTGGGGCTTCATCATACACCATGGAAACCACATTCTAAGCCTCCATTCATTAGAGAAACATCAAGGCTCATAGATTAAACTTTTCTCTCTTCATCTTCATGATTTTACATCATTAAAGAGAGCATCTTTGTGAGCAATTCTTTGATTGAGAGTGAGCATTCTTCAAGTCATCAATTCTCTCATCTCTCTATTGTACTAGAGCTTCATTTGTACTCATTTCCTTTCAAGAAGGTTTCTTTGTACACAATTGATCTTTGTAAAAGGATTGTGATCAAGGCTTGGGTTTGTCAAGTCTTGGGTGAGCTTTGTGGATTCAAGGCTTGTGCTTGGTGTGGGGATATCACCAAGTGTTGTAAGGGTTTTGATCTTGACCCGGAAGAAGATTGTTGCTAGTGGATTCTAGTGCTCTTGCAAGGGACTTCCTTGAAGAGGTGGATGTAGGCTTGAGGGTAGTTCAAGCCGAACCATTTAAATCTCCTTGTCAAGTATCTCTAACTCAATCTCTTTACTTATTGCTCTTTAATTGTTTGAGATTGTTTAGTTAGCATCTTCATTGAATTATTACTTGGTTTGATTGAGATTTATGATTGTGCTTAGTTTAAATTTCTCATTAATTTTTAAAAACCCTATTCACCTCCCTCTAGGGTTGTTTTATTGATTTCAATTACTTTTGAAATTTAAATTTAAACAATAAATTTTTTTTTAACTGATTGGAGAGAGATAACTGAATTCAAAAATAGAAAGTGATAATAGAAAGCAATTAAAGTTAAATTATATAGTAATAAATTAAATCCACATGGCGAAAAGAGAGAATGTCCACATAGGCGGTGACGCGGCAACATTATCTCAGTTTCAACTTTCACACACACACACACACACACATATATAATTAGATTCATATACCATCAAATTACTTTGATTCAATTTTTCATATGTAGATTTACATATAAAATTCCTACTTTTATAAAACCCCCTAAACACTAAATTGCAAATCAGCAAATTTTCAAATGTCTGAATTTTAAAATGCAATGTATTTTTAAATTATTCGTCCAAATACACTAAGATTTTAATGAGGGGATTTAAGAACAAAGTGGTATCAAAATGAAAGGATTTTCTACATACTCCATCTAAATGCACTTTAACAACAATCCCTTAACTTTTTAAATGGCTATCACAGAAGATTTCTTCTTCATTTTTTAAGTTATGTTTGAAAGGGGAATTGAAAAGCAACTCCCTTTTTATTTTTATTTTTTTATCTTATGTCCTCATAATTTTTATTTACCTAATGAGGCAATTCATTTTTGGCAAATTAGAAAGCAGTGACTTGTTAATTTCTCTTCGCACAAAGGTTTTGACGGTTATATCGTAAATGTTTCCACGTGACTGTTTTATCTCAAAAAACTATTTGGTACCATATTAAGCAAGGGATTCCCAAACACATTTGCATATAATTGAAAGAATCATACAATAATGATCTAATATTATTCAATTAAATAATATGTGGGATTGTAGATTGAAGTTCTTAATTTGGTTAACGATCGGACTTCCATTCATAGTTTTTGATATTGTGTGTCAAACATTTAAAAAGGAAAATGCGATTTTAATCTCTTTACAAGTTTTATACTTTTTTTCCCATCCAAAAATAATTTTGTAATCAATAACTCAAAGTAAACGATATAGACGTCACAGTTGTAAATAAGCACAACAAATCGAATAACACCAATTCTGAAATTAAAAAAAGAAAAAGAAAAAGAAATGTCGCACATAAGCGGAAATCTATAACCAAACGGCATTTACCTCAGTTTGCCTCGACCTTATCTCTTGCTAACCTCATACGATGCATTGTGTCACAGCAGCCGATCAAGACAAATTTAATGGCGGCACCACCGTGAATACCGGCGGCCCGCGACGGTTGCACTAGACCCTCCCACTTCCTAGTGGTATGCATATCCAGGAACTCTCATTCCTCCACAAATGCTCCATGGTCTATGAAATGCTTAATTTCTCAATGCCAAGCTGAAGTCAGTAGTAGAAGCATCCTAATGCTGTGCATATAGCGAGATATTGTGTTGCCATTGCGTTAATATGTTGTTCGAAAGAGAATCTTAGGATTTTTATGATTGCCAGGGCTGGTACATTGCTGAAATCTGTGGATATACAAATTCTTTTCCACTATTATTCAGAATGGGTCTTTAATTGCTTAGGAATGCTCCATCCTTTTCATAACTCTTGTTCCCTTTGACTTTGGCAAACTTTTAGGTTAGTTTTGAAAGTGCAAAACTGCAAATACCGAATTGAACTCAAATAGTACTTAAAAGACTAAATAACTGTTATTTTACATGTCAAAATCAGTGTAAAAACAGTTACTTAATTCATTACTAACACGTTCGATTTTTGTTCTAGAAATTCGCAAAAAAGTCAAAGAAGACAAATATTGTGAAAAGGGAGTAATGAATGGTTTTTTTTTTTTTTTTGACTACAGAGTAATGAATGGTTAGGACATGACTTCTATCTAATTTGGTATGTGTGAGTCGCGCTATTCAAATTTTTGATGGATTTTTTTGTTCTTGTAGTTGGGTTACTAGGCTGAGCTATTGGAATTAGTTTGAGTTCATACACCGGCATTAAATGTGTTGATCAAGGGCAGATTGTTATATGAATGGCAGAATGCGTGGCTGTTCCGTCACAAGTTAGATTGCATTTGTTTGGAAGTTGTGGTGTGCGACACACTGTTCCCAAACGCTTACATGTTCGAATTAAAAGGTTTCATTCTGCCACCCCCTTGCTATGTTTGTTGTATTACATATCTTTTATGAATAGTGGTATTGTTACTTTGTAGTTATGAACTGATTTTGCCTGCTCGTCTTCTCCTCTCTTTGTGCAAATATGTTTACAACTTTGTTACCGTTGTTACTCTGTAGGAAGTGTTACCCTGGAAACTGCACCCAGCTTTCATTAGTAAAAGCTTGCGGGTTCGGTGCTCTTCGCACCGGAACTGTGAAAACAAGTCCTTACAAGAAGAGTTTTATGAAGTGCTGTTGCCTGGGGACTCTGGTAAATGCTGATATTGCAGTGACTTCTGATTGGGTTACTGTTGTCAATCAAGCACTTCTGATGGGGAGTATTTTTCTTACCTATATGGCTGGAGTAATACCCATTGAGAAGTCTCGTTTAAGTTATCAAAAGGGAATCTCAAGTGGTTGTGCGGTTCCTGAAGAAACTTCCTTTTCTGGTAGGTAAGGAAGGATATAGGGTGAAAGATTCTTTTTAATTTCTGATAGATCCTTGGCATGTCAAAACACATTGATTCTCATTCAATCTAAGTGATATCTGTTGGTTACTTGAGTTTTTCCTTTGTAATTGCAGTGGTACAAACAATGATGACGAAATTAGCTTCGGATTTGCCTGGGATATTGTGAAAGGCAAACTTATGGATACTCTGGATGCTATTGGTCGCGGGGGAGACCTTGGAAACAAAGGCTTTGAACATGAGCAACAACGGCCTTCAAGTTTGTATGCTGTTGCTGAGGGTCCGAGGTTCCGTTTGCTGTGGGCGTCTTACCAGTGGCTCAATAAAGAGGCAGGCACTTGGTCCATAACTAATGTTTATCACAACATGACCTTGTCTTCTTTCTTATTCCTTTTCAAAGTTTGTAGTCCTGAATCTTGACAAGAGTATTACTTTCTGGAGATGTTAAATTTGTTTTGTCCTGTCATTTGATAGAAGGTTTTATATTTGCTTTTACAGGTGGATAACATCTCAGGAAAATCTGATACTTTAAGTCCGCTGAAGGTTTTTTCTGAAATTATTCAGAAGTCTTATCAGTCTGTAAGCACGGGCTGGCTAAAGGAGGAGCTTTGTTTGAGAAACAGCAACTGTGACAAGGTACCTTGAAGAAGTTAGCATATTGTGTTGTAAATGCTGCTGCTACTAGCTACTTATCACCCGGAATAAAGGGAAAAGAAAAAAGGGTACGGATGTTGCTACCGTGTTGAGATGGAATTGTTTTTCCGTTTATCAGGCACTTCTTTCTACGATGGTTGAGAAGTTAAACGGATATGACTCTATTTTACAAAACATAAAAAAGTTGGGCAAGGAGGACCTTTATGCTGAATTAATTTGCGTTCTTAGATTTGGTTCTCTCAGGTAAATTAGTTATCATTTTGGTTTTTCTTCCATGTATCATGTGCATGCATCTGGGTCTGTTTAGCTGGTCAATCATTCATCTCTTTATATCATCTGCGAAGAATGTTGTGTTTGAAATGGTTTAAAAATAGATCTTCAACTATTTAATGTTTCATGGGATTGTGAAAATGCGATATATGAGCACAACATGAAGTTGTTCCTTTAATGCACCATGTAATGTAGTTGCATGTAATGCATAATACTGAATAGGAGAATAAAGGGGGAGTTTCCTGGAAGGTCTGATATGTTTTTTTGTTTTTTTAGATGATTTGAACATAGTTTCATCCCTGTGATTGGGTTTATGTCTTGGCCAGGGAACCTCCTTGCTGCTTTGGCATCTTTCGTATGCAGGTTCTCCACATAAATGAAGAGAAAAGTGAACCACTGTTTTACATGTTCTAGGAAAACTTGTGTGTAGATGTGAGTGTTATTTTGTGCTGTAGAAGAGTCATCAAATTAGTCATTTATATGTTTGGTGTTTATTAGGTAAGGTGTTCGAAAAAATTGTGAAGGCTCGTGATGGACAATGCAAGAACTCTTTGATCTTCATGCCTTATAATTGACCCATAAATTTTAGGCACCACCCTTTTCTTATTTTCTAGAGGTCATTAAAAGGGACTGCTTTGGTCAGGTTTGAGTCGATTTTGTACTTGGATGATTTTGCTGAAGGATCAAGAGCATTAGGGACACAGACGAGTCGTAGTTACTTTTACTCTCCTGCTATGGAAAGGCACCACATTAAGGAATGCATGTCTGCTATCTATTGGATTTCCATTTTATTAAGACCCTCAAAATAATGGAACAGCGAGACTTCTCAAGTTTTAAGCTTATCAATGGAACTTTCAAGGAGTTGAAGCATATGAACGAGTCAGACTGTTGCTGAAAAATGGTCACTTCAATAAGTGCCATGCCAAAAAGTTGAATAGGTTATTGTCCTCATCGATCTACATTGAGTTCAGGTGCCTTGTTCAAACAGTGTTTAAACTATGGTTGTTTTACGCTGTAAAGTTTGTACTTACAAGTCTGAGATATCTTGACCCCCTATTGATTTGAAACTTAAGTTGTCGTTAGGCGATGCAATGCAAGTGTTGATTTTTGAAAGTATGATTTCCATGATGAGTTACTAAAGGTCACCTTAGATAAGTTACCTAAGGTGTCACCTCATACTCATTTTTTCTTATATGTGTGATCAGTGTGTAATAATATTTGTGTGTGATTGTTTGTAGTGTATGTAACTATTTGTGCGTTGCCACAAGGGCATTGTTGCGTAGCACAAGGTTTGCATTTAGTCATATGAGCGTTGGACCATACAACAACCATGATGAATAATGTTTTTGTATAGTAGCCCAGATGAAGTATGTAAGGCCCCATTCTAGGCTGATACGTTCGTGTCTAAAATTATCCTTTAATGACCTTGTCAGGAAACTCATAATGACTTACTTGTCTAGCTCTTTGAGGGTGGCATTGTGCTTTGGTGGGGTTGTGGCCGTTAGGGGGAATGACTTCAGTTAGTATGGTACCTAGTGGATACAGTTGCTATTTTGTTCAGAGGGCAAATAAGCATTAAGCACTTCTATCTACTGCTAATTTTTAATTATGTGGGAAAAGGTGCTTTAAACTAAAACAGGAACAGATCAATAGAACATATTATCCTTTTTTTCGAACTTTTAAGTAAATTCGTGATTACGCAAGAGACTTACCTTCAGTTACATGGTGTCTAATTTACCTCTTCGACAACTGTTCCATTCATGTGATTTGTGTTATATTGTAAGAAACACACGTGCCTTACACATTATTGCATCAAATTTCATTGCTGTTCGACACAAAAGTTGCTTTGTAATTGGCATGTCATTGGAAGAATAACTTTAACTATATGTTGTGTTCTAACAGGCAGGATTGCTGTTATGACTATAGCTTCTTTACCATTCATGGAGTTTCTGTACTAGAAGATTTGGTGATTACATTAGCAGATGGGATCGCTAGCATGTACGTGGAGCTGATTTCTGTTGACGGTAACATGTCAAACGAAATGAACCGTCTTGGTTTGAGTTTATGTACATTGTCAACTCGAGCACTTCAGAGATTACGCAATGAGGTACTGTTGTTTTATGCTGTAAGCTTAACAAGTATCATAGATTAATTTATTTGTTTTTTTGTGGGATATATGGTCTCCTCCCCTTCCTCTCCCTCCCTCCCTTCCTCCTTAGTATGTCTTTTCCCCTTATCTCAGCATATGCATCTGGCTTTTCATGCATATAGCTTCTCTTGAAGATTCTGTGACCTAGTTCTTTATTCTTCATATTTGTTTGGCGGGTGATCAGTTTTCTAGAATCACCTGCCAAGAAAAAAAGTGCAGCACCAATAAATTCATGAGAGATTATTTGTAAAATGGCTCCATTAAGTCCGGTACTTGTCTATGAGGGAGTGCTTTAGCTGTACAGGATAAGTTCACGAACATGATCTCTATGCATGATTTACGGATGGAGTGTTATGTGTGTACAATTAAGTAAGCAACTACAGTTAATGCAAGAATTTTGGCAGGACTACGAGTCGTGGGGTACCTTTTGTTTGACAAGCCAACCCATCTGTGTGCTACATTTGAAATGAGGACCAGTCAAGATCCTGACTGAGGCTGGGAGAAAGGAATGCAATTAGTAATTTAAAGCGCATGTAAAGCCAAAGGCCCCTAGAGCCCAGGCCAAGGCGCAAGCGCCGGCTTATCGAAGAAATGCAGCATACCACAAATTACTAAGTATATTCATACTCTATGGAAACCAACAAATTCAACTACGTATTCATAGATTTAGCACAATGATTGGCATTTTATTGAACACCTGTGGGGTGTTAAATAGGGAGGTATGTCAAATAGAAGATGTGATCATAGATAGAGGGATCAAGGGAAGGAGAGAGGAGGGATGGATAGAGGGCGTTTTTTGTTCTATACTGAGGAAGTCAAGAAAAAAAAAAGGTTAAAATCATTTGTTTTACTGGGCTCTAGACCGATTGTGAAAATGCTCGCTTCCAAAGGGCTTCTGGCTTATCGTTTAAGCGCCAAGTGTGGTCTTCCTTTGAGGGGCTGCACCTAGTTCTAAGCGAAGGGCTAAAGTTGTTCCTCGCTGTGCTTTGCGCGTAGGCGTGCTCTTAATAAGTATGAGAGAGGATTCATATTAGTTGACCTCGGTAAACAAAAGGCTCAAACTGCTAAAATGGGAGCTGGGCGGTATGATATTTTCTGTAAGTACAATAATTGTTCCATAGAAAAGGCCAGAGGGGGTAACCAACTTGCACGAAAGGTAGAAGTTCTAGACAGGCATCATTAAAATCGGGCCTTCCATCTGCCCAAAGCGCTAGAGAAGACAGAAAGGAGCTTAGGAGCATCTCTCTCTCTCTCTCTCTCTGTGTGTGTGTGTGTGTGTGTTTGCATTTCCTCTTTCTCGATTCCTTCCCAATCTCCACTCTCTGCTGTCGTCTCTAATTCTCTTTCATAAAGGCTTGTTCCATAGGTACTGGAAATGTAGCAAACCAATTGAACAACAACCAACACCCTACCCTACCCTACCCCCCCCCCCCGGCGGGGTGGCCCAAGGGTTATCCAAGTAGGGTTGCTACAGGGGTAGTATTCTTGAGGCCGTATCCAAATTTTACACTTCTTAAGTGTGGGATTGGGTGTACAAGTTAATTACTATTTAGCGTCCCCGCTAGGGCCCAACCATAAACTTGTCACATGTAGCCTAAAATCTTCCCCTCTGAGAAGGGTCTGATAGTACTGGCAACCCGCTGATCAGAATCTGCTTTCCAATCTCCATGAACTTGGCCAGATAGACCCGATCCGAGCTTTTGAGACCACAGAACACGGCCCTGCTGCAGGGCATTGCCTCCTTCAAAAGGGCTAGGCAAATAGATACTAACTATTTTCTTGGTTGGTCATTTAGGGCCAGATGCAAACTCGCACATAACCATAAAAAGCCAAACCCATGGATCATTACGTAAATCTGGGAGTAAGCATGTAAAAGCTTGAGGAACGACCCCTCCCAAGGTTAAAATTATGGATGCGTTTTCTCTCGGATGTTAGCTCTGTTCCCCATGGCTCAGAACACAAGTGCAAATGAAGAGTCATTACAATTGCCATTTTCAAGCCCAGAATTTCACGAGTCATCCTCAGCTTCTTGGAAAGCTACATATACATGCATACCTGATGGAAAATATGGCCCATTCTTCTTCTAGTGACTCAATCACATTTTGTTCTGTACATTGGAATAGGAGGACTCACTTGGTAATTCTTGTATTCGTTTTTTTAAGGACATGAAACATAGTTCTATTCCACTTCTTTTATGGAAAGCACTGGAATGTATTTGGTTATTTGTATGCTTCTTTTACATTTCTTACGGTTTCTTTTACTTTGAAACTTTCTACACACCTTCTGCAATTGACCAACAGCTGCCACCCACCACTGAGCACCACTTTCTTTACTTTGTAGCATTGAGAAATAGCATCCTGAATACTCAATTAAATTACGACCAAAATTTCCAGATTTTTAAGTAGATCGAAAAACCCAAGCCCTTCACAGTCACCCAAATTGAGAAATAAGAAAGAAGCGGTGGATGTGCCACCGCTGCAAACTATCCGCCGCGTCATCTCGTCCGCAAGGTCAAATCGTTGGCTCAATTCTCACACCATAGACAGCACCCCTGCCAATTTCAGCCCTTCGATGATAGGTGTGTCATCAATGTCTAATCTTCAATGTCTTTTGTGGTGGCTGAAGTTTCCAAATGGATTGCACTGAAAAATGTCCATGATCTTGTTTCTAGGTTGACTTTTGGAGGTTTTAGATGTGGTCCAAAATGGCAGATGACGCTGTCGGTTGGCTTGGTGAGAGGAAGAAGATAGGTCTCTTCTTTGGCTGGCATGGTGATGGATGTGTTCGTTATCTCTGATCTTATTTCTCTAAAATAAATCTAAGATATTTCTTCTGCGCTCGCGGTAGAAGTTGAAGTGCCGACTTCACTAAACCAAAAAGAACTGCGTGGCAGAAAAAAATAGAATCACCTTTTATGGTTTCTCATTTTGTGCTGTTGAGTTTTCCTTTTCATTTGGTCTAAAATGAGAATCTGGTTGTCTGAAATATAAATAGAACTCACATTCAAATACTTTTTCTTTTCCCAAAAAAGAAATGGAAATGCGAAAATAAAATTACTAAACGCCTGTCTTCCCAGTCCGATTCACCAGTGAAGGAAGGATCAGATTGGAAAGGACTCTGCTGCCTTTGCTTGCCTACAGATATCTGCTCTATAGCTTGTGAAGGAACTTCGACTATGCATCCCATGTATAAGTTTGGAAATCTGAATGGGTCGATCAGATGCTTATTTGAGTTTTTGCTTCTTTGAACCAGCTACCTTTAATCTGTAACCTTGACCTCCCTTTCTTGTTAGTTTGGTTCAGTGACTTTATAAGCTCAAGTTCACAAGGTTCTTATATCCTGGAGTTCAGAAAGCATAGTCTTCTACCTTTAAAAATAAAAGAGCAGTGAGCAATTAGCACTTCAGTCTTGTTCATTTTGATTATGGGATTGAACTTCTCATGAGGAACTGTCCTGAACTTTTTAGTTACTATTCAATCTTTTAGTGATTTTATTACATTTTCTCTGAGTACTGATTATTGAAATACATGCATATTGGGTATGTTTCCCAAGAAGTTTCAGAATAATAAAGCTTTTGTATAGAGAGATGTGGTTCTTTAAGTCCTCTATTCTTTTAATTTTTAGCTGGGTTGTATGGCCCATAGAAGATTTTGGCTTACAAAAATGATTATAGAGTTGTGTCAGATACATAATTGTACATTGGTTGTATGGTCTATTCCAACTGTTTGAACAATCTTAAAAAGCTACATTAAACATTTTTTTGCTTTGTTAACAGGTGGTGTTGAGTCAATGGTTGTATCAGAACATGGAAGCAGTTGCGTCAATGTATGAGGATCGATTTGACCTGCGCACTCTTCAAACTCAACTTGTTGAGGAACCCAGAAAGAGTGAGACTAATACTTTTAGCTGGTGGAAGAAACTTAGCATGAGAGAATCTCTACCTGAATCATCTCCATCACGTTTTGCTGTGATCAGCTACATCTCTGTACCTGTCAAGCGCACCAGGGAGTTAAGAGCTTTGACTGGGTGGTATGTTTATCTCTTGCCCCATTCTTTTCTACCTGAACTAGATGCAGGGTACACAGTTTCAAAACTGGGTCGAAGTCGCCATTAGCTGAATAAGGGACACACAACTTTTCTGCACATGATGTGTGGTCTTCATTAATCTATTATAGGCACTGGGATTTGTTGTTGTTGTACGCAGAACCTTTTTGCACATGATATACTGTCTTCACTAATCTGTTGTAGGTACTGGGATTTGCTTTTGGCTATAGGTCCATATGGGTGGCTGTTGCAAATTCGTGCTATCGGGTGATATCACTGTCCAGAGCATATGAAACTAGATCGAAATCGTAGAAAACAACTAGAAAGGGTCATTTATTATCTGTGGGGTTGAAATTTTGTTTACTAGCAAAGCTGAATTTCCATGTGAGATCTGGGGGAACTATCTGGTTGAAATTACAAGTGAACATATCATTAATATTAAACCTCTGAAGTAGATTTTTGACTTTTACGTCACTCAAATGCTGAGAACATTGCAGCACAGCGAGGTTGGGACTCCCCTGAAATCTTGAGCACTCTCATCCTGTTCAAGTTGAACATCAATCTAATGAAAAATAATACATGCATTTGGTACATAGTTTAAATGAAAAAATAGACCCAAAAAATAAAATAAAAAAATAATAGTAAGTTTGTAAACTTGGATAAAATACAGTACCACCCCCTCAACTAACCACTTGTGGTTAGTAAGTTCCTAAACTACAACTTGTGTCAAGTAAGTCCATCACCTGACTTAGTCGGACGTTGGTTAACAGATATGTAGAATGACAATTTTCCCCTCCACTGACCCTCCATTTAACGAACCCATTGACAAACATTCCCGCTTGACATCTGATGTCCTGAATTATCTCTCTGCTTATATTATTTCACGCTCAATACCTCATCTGTTTGTCCCCAGCAAAATGGACACCTCTCTCACCGAAATTCACCGGCCACACTACATCAGGCCACCACAATCCAAGCCTCCCCCACCCTCACTCCATAGCCACCACCTGAAAACTCGTCCATTTCTCATCAAATTGCTGACCTCGTCACCACTAAAATGATCAGGTGTTAATGGAAAAAACTCGAAGGCGGCGTACATCTGACTTGACGGCAGTAATCCCTACTGCAACATTGATGAAGGGGGTAATAAATGATTTGCAGATTTTTCTTCGGTTTTCTGTTTGTATATAGGAGAAATTTGTGCAGAATTAGAATTTTTGGGGGACATACACATTTATACTTAGGCAAAATTGGAAACTAAGAGGAAAGCAATTGTGCAAAACATGAGATGGAAGCCGATATATCATTGCATAATTGCATATCCATACATACACATAATCATAGACAAACACATACATGTTAGGTACAGCATGTTGGTAGGCATCGAGATTGAACGGGAGTGTAATTGCTTTGAAGGCATCATGACCAGCAATAGCATGTCTTACTATGAGATATTTTTTCTTTCTTTTTTGGGATCCTATTGGTATGAGTTGCAAGGCGGTTTTCTAGTGTTTTTGTGTCCAAATGGTTGAGGACATTTTTGTCTTAAAGGATGCTTATAAGTGGCACATCTGTTTTTATTCGTTTTCTAAGTGTATTCGGGTTTGATGACCTGAAGAGGTGTACCCTTCGGGTTAAATGGTTGAGGGAACAAGTCACCACGAGTTGTTACTTGAGGGGGTGTTCCTGTTTTTAACCCTCAAAACTTTGTTGCGGTGGTTAAATTATATCTGGAGAACATATGTGATTGGGTTTGAAGAATCTGCTTGGTTAGCATCTGAATTGGTGAGTGCTGGGTTAGCACTAGGGCAGTTGTCATTGACTTTATGTGTGACATCACAATCTCTTTTTATGGTTTGACCCAATGTAGTTGTATAAGGTGCTATTTCCTGCTTCTCACTCATTGCATTTTAGCATATTACGCTGATTTTCGATCCTGATGGCCTGGTACCTGAATTAATTGATAAGTCATATGTTAGTACATTGAGGCTGTAATCAAATCCCCACAAACCTACACAGAAAATTCATCACTTGTTTAGGCTGCATCAAATGACTGAAAGCGTTCCTTCTCCATTCTTGCAAGCTTAGAGAGGATATTGCCACCTAGTCATTTTACAATTATATTATTCCATTTTGCAGGAGGTATTACTACAGTCTCTTCCTAGAATTGACTGATATTACAATGCCGTTGATAAGAACCGTATTTGCTAAAGTCAGTGATGCTGTCTCGTTCTTTCTAGTTTACTTGATTGGGCGATCATTAGGACTTATCTATACTGGGATAAGGCAGTCTCTTCGGTGGAAGTGAGGTACAGCAAGCACTTTGTTCTTGCTCATTGCAATTTTCACTTTCTGCTATTTGGCCACAATATAACTGCACATCACTTGCAGAACGGTGATGTGTCCTTGCATCTTTTGCTCAATTTTGTATTCTGGTTGTTAACGTCGGTTTCTCTGATGTTAATCTTCAGGCAAGTTGGATTTATAATTTTGAGTGCCGAGACATGACTACTTTTTGATGGAAGCGAAAATTATCAAGGATGACTATGATTGATGTTTTCTGAAACTCTGATTCTTGTAATGGAAATTCAATAGCTGTTGTGGACCTGCTAAGTAGGTGGATACTGAATCTATACAACACTTGCATTTAAACCACAGTGGCAATGCTTAGCATATGATAATAGTTGCATCTTTATTTCTTTTTTTGTTAGCAGTACTCCTCTTTATAAGAGACGCCATAAAAGTTGGCTGGCCCAGTTTAATAACTATACATTATACAAGGTGGAGTTGGATAAATGTAAAGATCAAAAAGCAAGAATGACCCTCTTGACTGGCAAATTGCCACTCAGACACTGGTTACAATAGGATCTTGTATTATTCGACATCAACACCACTACGAACCCGTAGTGGCGTTATTGAAAGGGTAGTCCTATTGGCACTCTCTAATGTGTTGATGTCACTCCTTGCACGGCTTTACATGATAGTACCTTGTACAGATCGTTTGCGTGAATTTATAAGTACTACTAGGAGTGCCATTAGTCATTTAGGAGTGCCAATAAGGGTGCCAATCTTGAAAAGCTTGTACCGAAGGTATGACCTTGTGTTTTCTGGAAAATGCCATCAACCGTGCTGCACCAGCCCCGGCCCTTAATGTTTATGTTCTTGGTGATGTTTAAACTTTCCATGGATTCTATCTCTAGGTTCTTAGTGCGTTGCACAGAAGAAAGGTGAAACTGTTTATCACAGTATTTGATTTGACCAGCACTCGTTTTTGTGGGTTTTGTTTCTGTTTTTCCTTTTTCTGTTGCTCTCTGCTCCATTTTTTGTGAAGTTTGCTTGAGATCCTCAAAATTAAGTTGCTTGCCTGTCTGTACATATCAATTGTGTGTGGCGAGGTGCAAGTCTTGCGTCTTCACGTGCTAATTTCTGTGAAGATAAATGGAGGAAACACAGGGAAAGAGGGAAAACGATAGGCACATTCATAAAATAGATTTTTGAAAAAACATAAAAGCAAAAGTACGTTTTGGAAGATTTTCTTGTGCCCTACCATCTTTACAAGACGAAGCCCTTTCTCTATGAACTTCTTATTAGGGTCTAATCAATTCTTGGTGTCTTAACCTTTCTAAAAAGTATGGGCCTCCCACTTGACGCTTGAGATAATCCAAAAATGTACGTAATATGAGAAATGTTTGGTTACAGCTGCAAAGTGCAAAATATCTCACTTCCTTTATATTTTTCTTGAGAATTTCACATTTGCCCATCATTTTCATGTAAAACATGTTTTGCAATATGCTTTCATCGTCTTCTCGATTGCCTTTCTAAACCTTTAATTTGAGGTTTAACAAAGAGTAGTGGCGTCAAGTTTCACAGGTTCATCATATAAAGATGAAGATGCATCATGGTGCATCTTCATCGTCTTCTTCTGTAAGTTATCAAGTTCTTGTAAAGTGGGAAATGCTTTAGCTCTCAATCTTGTGCAAATGTTTTGCACGCTCTCTCACTTTTGCTCTCCAAACCACGCAAGCCCTCTTCCAGTGGAAACCCTATCTTGGACTTTTTGAGGAGCAAAAGTCGACGAGATGGCAAGAGACAGTTGAGGATAAATAGCATGGAGCTGCACAATCAAAACTTCACCATCTTATGAAATGGTAAGAATATTATGAACACGACTAATCAATTTAAATAAAATCATTGGACATCATTCAATGTTGGATATAAGCTTTCATAAACAAGCAGGGGACACGGCTGACTGGCATTGTTGCAGGACTGGGACACACTACGCAGTGCACATGTGTGAATGTTTGAATCATTTAGCAGTTAGATAGCATGCATACGTGTGTTATCTCCATTACCGACTTGCATCACCAACGACTTTGTCTTTGCAACTTTGTATTCTACATCTTTGCTAGACAGGAAAACAAAAGCAAGTGCCACTCACCTTTCGTGTCCTGTTGCTAGCTTGCCGATTTGGTTTAGTTGATCCATACACAACTTTAATTGTTTGACCATTGCCTTAGCCTTTTTTCCGAAGGCACTAAACACTACACATATAGTACGCTCCGCGTGATCAACCTTACCCCAAGTCGAAAGATCCTTCTAAAGTTTGACAACGCGCTCACTCTTAGCCCTCGCTCTTGCGCTGTCTTTCTCGCACTCACTTTTAAATACGTGTCAACTTTAGTAGCTTTCACACTATCGCGTTCTCTCCCGTTCCTGGTCAACAAAGCGGTGACTTCAACCCTACCAAGCATTACCTTATTCCTCCACTGCCACCGATTGAGTATTGTATATTGAAGGCTGTTAAGATGCCCATAAACTCTTTAATAAATAGCATCTATCATGTCATAGAATTGACAATATTGTGTTGGGATAGCCAGTAGGACCTATGTTTTGAAAATTTACTGAAACTGCGCCTGGAAAGGGGCAATGGCTCTTTGACCTGTTTATATATCACAATGGGTTTATACAAAATACTTTAAGCAGCTACTTTTCCTAAGTTGGTATTGTGGAAAACTTGAATTTGCCCCGGGTGGACCCTTATAAAGGGGTCCGGGTAACATGTAGCTAAAAATAATGGCTACCTTTCCCCATAATCATGTCCAATTTGATAAGTGGGAAAAGAATACGAAGAATGAAGAAGATGAGCAATGGCTATCATTATATGCTTTTGGAAGTGATTCTTATGCCTAAAACTGCTTACTTTGCAAGTTCTTCTCCCACCTAGGAATGGGAATTCGGTTTCTTTTCTCCTTATTTTTCATCAGAGAATAAAGGGGTGTCCATTTGGAAGGTTTTGTCAATAGGAAAAACAAAAGACTTTGTTGACTATTTGTGTCTTCTTGCTCATTGGGTTATGCCTTCTTTAGGTCACATCCCCGTCTAATCCCTCAATTTGCCACCTCAAATGAGCTGTTTTAGGATTTCTTGTTTTTGGCAGAAGGAGTCAAAAGAAAGGTATCACAGAGTTTACAAGTTAAATATGAATGTGTTGTGTGCCTTGAACCTTTTTGTTTCACTAGGAATAAGTTTCACTAGGATCGACGTCTAAGGCATAGTTATTAATACCGTATCGGTCAGTACGTATCGTTTTTGTCTTTTACTGGTACGATATTCCTTAAATTTTGTACCGGTCAAAATACCGTTCGATACCGGTTGTACCGGCCAGTACAGGTGATACCGGCCGAAAATTGCGTACCGGCCGATATATTGTGTTTTGTACCGATTCCTTTTAAAAATATAAAAGAAATAAATTTTATTAGAAATTTTGTAAATTGACCATATAAAGACTAAATATAAAGACGCTCTAAGTTCTGTTATACTAATCAAAATATCTGTAACCTCCTGCTCATAAAATTCATTACAATTTGCAAAATCGTTCCTGATAAGTTTTCAATATTTACTTATCTTTGATTACTTCATACTTGTAAACTTTGATCATATTTTTTCATCTATATGATGTACTACTTTACACACACCTACTCGCGCACATACATGCACACACACAAAAATAACTTATTCTTGAACCCAAAAATATTATTATTTATCAAACTAGCTTATTTGAAAATTACGATAAATCAAGCTCCATAAGATAAACAGTTTATTTTAGAAGAGATGTAAGTAAAAAAATATATATATGTATATATTGTTAGTTCGCCGATAACTAAATAATACAAATAGATATTATTGATGAAAATCTTGAGACACTACCGAGACGGTACAGGTACCTGTACGTACCGTTTCGTGGAGAAAACGGTACGCGTTCCGGTACGGTATTCATAACTATGGTATAAGGATTAGAGATGCCAACAATATTATGTTCTCCACAGGTCCCATAATGACCTAGATATGGTATTAATTAATGTATTAATGTAAGGTCACTAAGATCTAGGTTGAGTGCTTACCTCAATCTGTTGACATTTTTGGTCAGAATAGTGAATGTTTTCTTGGGCTTGCTGCTAATTTGTGAACGGATGGACAGATAGTTCGCTCCGCTGCTTACCTAACAAAGGAACCCACGAGGGGTTGTCTATATATATATATATCTGTTAAAAGTTGAAAGCATCCTGAATTCTTGGTGGTTAGCGAGTCATCAACTCAATTATACATTGAACTATTGAAGGCTCACTCCTTTGACTTTGCAAACGAGATGTTGTGGAAGCTTGCAAGCCAACACATGAGGGGTTGGTTTCTTGTCTAGGCCAAAGTTTGTGACTTTAGTTGCGATGTTTTATTTCTCCTTTTTTTCTTTTTTTCTCTCCATCCTTGTTTTTCATCTTTGTCGAGTACATCGAAGCAACAGTCCCACCTGTTTATTTAGGAAAAAAAAGGCTATAAATAATCATACTGATTACTCTTTTTTTGGACACGGAACGACAACAAAACTCTATCAAAGGATACGTTAACAAGCAAATACTAATGACATTATTGAAATCTTCTCAACTTCTCGATCTCTCTCTTAACCTAGAGAGAGAGAGAGAGAGAGAGAGACTCATAACCTCCGGATACCCAAAAAGAAGATCCTCAATTGTCCTACACGCAACACGTTATCTTTGGGAAATGCCGAAGTAAAAGACGAAAAGCTTGATAATGAGCCACTCATTAAAGGGAGGAACCAGGGTGTGAAATTCCAGATTTGACCTTAACGTACCACCCTTTCCAGTGAGCATGTATATACCGAGGTCACGGGGACCCCATTCACCTCCCATCATGGAGACAAGCGAAGCCTTCGGCTTGGCCTTAGCTTTTCACAAATGAGAGAATACGATGCTTTGCTTTCCGTGTGCTCTTTTTGCACACTCAATTTTCAGAAGCATGAGCTTGTGCCTTAGACTCACTCTCATTCTAATGCACTTGACTCCCACGAGCCACACCTCCAAATTTGTGTACGTACTACTTGTAAGATTAGAATTAAACACGTAACAATTACTTTGTCCAAACTCTTCCGCTCCCTGACAAGTGGTATAAAAAGTCCATGGTTTTGAGACCGACTATTCCTGCCAGGTGTCGTCTCGTCTGCCCTCCTAGCCATAAGCTTATAGATAAAATTTTATCTCCAATGCGTCTATAAACGAGTAATTTATCCAAACTTTCGATTCCCTAAGTTCGCATAGTCTGGGGAAAGTATGATGCATGAGTCGTGTATGTCCATACATTCTGTAAAGACCTTTCACTTGGATATAGTACAACTGCTCAACCATCAACCTACAACCAATGTTACTCCACTGGGATCAACAAGCGCAGTAGCGGAGGCAGCGTGGGGCACAGGGGACCGCGTGCCCACCTGCTACCTTCTTCTCTCTCTTTTAGGGTACATCAGAAATGGTGTCCTTGCCTCCGACATGGATGAATATGAGGTCCCAAACTCTTGTAGCCAAACCTGAAATGAAAGTGGAAGGAAGAAGAGAAGATACAATAGACATGGATATGGTGGTGGATGGTGATACTGACCAATACCACCGTTCATTACCATGAACCGGCCTTGGTTCATCAGAACGGGGGAAATTGGGGTGCCTGAGGTATGCCTTTAGTGTGATTAGAAAAGAATTTCCTTCCTCGTCTAATCCACACACGCACACACAGCGCGCTAGTGGCAGCTAATGGTTTAAGATAGTAGTTTAGGATTGGAAGGATGAGTTTTAGGGATGGATTTAAATGCCGACTCGCCCTTTGATTACATTAACGGTCAAGATTTTTGGAAAGAGCTCCATGTTTTAATTATGGTACTAATATATAATGCTATGGTAAATGAACACAAAAAAAGAATATTTTATTGAAAAATGCCCTTAACATGTGACGTTTATTAAAGCGCCTAGAAAAATATGACACTTTTATAAATTATACTTAATATAACTAGGGCCTCACATAAAAGACACATACAAAAAACGGCACTCAAGTAAATATTCTAAAGAAACGGCATTTATACTAGACTTTGTTGTAGTGAATGCAGCTCCAATATTTGTTCCTATAGTCGTTTCAATTTTTATTCTCTTAATTATAACTGTCTTGGCAAGTGTGAGCTTATGTGTATTGTAAATTTGAATAATCCTAATTACGGAGTATAAGATTGTCCCTTTATTTCTTTGTTCTTTCATACTTGCGGACTGATCATGTGTTCGACAAAAGGTGGGACACGAAAATTAGAAAATATAAATTGATCTAGCAATGCAGTTATATGTGTGATGTGGAATTAAATTGGCACACAAATTTTTGGGTTAATTAGTTACGCTTGTATATACTAGAGGTCGGAGCGAGTGTATAAATTGGCTGTCATGGCCTTTCGACCTGTGATCGTTTGAGTCGTCTGTTTGTTGGGTTAATACATTATCAAAAAATTTACGCTTGAAATTTTTTTCTCCTTTGTCAATTAGGTGTCCATCTCACGTGCAATTTCTAGTTAATTCCGCGCCACTGACAAGCGCCATTGGTTCGAGATTATAAGAAAGTCTTTTGGGTTACCTTTTCACTTCCTAAAACACCACAAGTGAATTCATCTCTTGTTTATTCTTACCTTGTTGTTTTCGATGGCTTCTAGATAAAATTCAAATTAAAGGCAAAAGTTCAGCTTAATCGAACTACATTCCCCCTTTAATTTTCCCTACTAGAGCTAGGTTTTAAATCTTGGGTTTCAAATTGGTACGCGCTCAAGATGGGGCGTGTGAGGGACATTACACTTGATAAAGCAAAGCAAAGCCAAGCCAAGGCAGACGAAGGAAACAATTTTCCAATGTTTAGGTTTGGCTCCCAAGTCAAAGTAAGATTTCTTGGGTAACCGGCCAAGCAAGAAAAAGCCACCATTCCACCACCTCCCTTTCCTTCTTCCTCCTGCTGCCATTTGCCTTTTTTCCTTTCCAAGATAAATCTCCTTTATTTATTCCATACAATATATATCTAATGAATCTGTATGGCATATATATGCATCCGTTGCTACATATGTGTGATCTGAGGCTTTGCAAAATGACATTATAGCCCCCCTTCCACCTCATTGTATGTCCTGGGGGTTTTATCTTTGACGCCAGGAATATAATCTATGCAGCCTGGCCTCCAATGGCAAATAATATGCTTCTGGCAAATACCACGGTGTGAAAATGGTTGGAATTTATTCTGCCAACTATATTTGGTGAATATTGCATGTCTTTACTGGAATCATAAGATAAGAACCGTAAAAAGAAATGCAAACGCTGTTCTGTTTAATGCATCCACGTATTTGGTTCGCTAGTAGGAAAGGAGCGTGTTGAGAATACGTACTCTTTGCACATAGAAAAAAAATACAAAATACTGGTACTTCAATAAATAAGTCTTGTGGGCCTCTTCATTTTGTCGTTTCATGATTTTGAATTGGATTCTATCGCGGGACTCGGCTTAGCTGGGCTGAGAGCGTATGTGCCTGGTGCTTTGACGAGATCAAAGTATTTATGTTAATTAGTCCACCCATGAAGAGCACTTCTAATTAATGGTTACATCTCGTATCTCATTCTCGCTCTAAAAATTAACTGAAAATTCAATTTCGTCTCACATGAATAGTGATAAAATGGAGTCATTTAGCTATTTTGGTAGTATCCTAAAAATGGTAACTTAATTACACCACTCCTAATATATAATTAACTCTGCCAAGGCAGGAGGATTTTAAATTTAATTAGTATTATTTTAAACCTTAGGTTTCCATATGTCAATTATTAGTTGGTTTGTGCTGGTTCTCAACAACACCTAATGTGTATAAATGCAATTAGTATTATTTCAAAACCCCTCCTTTCCATTCCATTCCATTCCATCCACTTTTAGCTGAACCTTCTTCTCCCTTTCTTTCTCTCTCCACCCTTTCTTCCCCCCTAATTCTTAGACTTGGGGTGGTATATTGGTTCATGGATATTGATCTCTTGTGTTCTATTGGGGGGTGCAGGTTTTTTCCTATTATAATTCCAGAGTGCATGGCAACACACAAAACCAATTCAATCTCTCAAAGCAACACAACATCCACAAGGTCACACTACTCCATATTTCTTCTCTTCCTTGCCCTCCTACTCATGACAATCTTCCTCACCCTAAAACCATCTTCCACAAACATAAATCCAACCCTAAGGCATGAACTTCTCGGCTCCGATTCTTCGACGACAACGAACAGCTTGCACCCCAAAAGTACCCAAAACTCACACCATAAAAGAGCACCTTCTTCTTCTTCTAAAGTTGGTAGAGCGTTTGGAGCAGGGGCTCATGAAGTTCCAAGCGGGCCAAACCCTATATCCAACTAGCTAAATCGGCCGGTAAGTTCATCTCCGAGCGAATCTCGAAAAGCTAGCTAGCATATGGAAGTGAAGATCAATACTTGCAGAAGTGTTAGCTAGCTAGCTGTGTTGCAACCAGTGGAAGAGTTCGTGACGGGCAGGTGATTTACTATATATGTTGTTGCCATTAATACTTATTTTGTCCTGAGTGAGAAGTTTGTTACCTTTGTTGTTATCGTCATCATCATCCTTAGCAATATCAGCTCTTTTCTCTTCTTTTCTTTTGTACCCTTTTTTGTTAGATTTGTATAGCAAGAGACACCCGTGATCTAGACATAGATGATGATGATGACAATGGTGATGTTATTATATATAGGGTACCTTTGGAGAGGGAGGATCCTTGAATTTCTGTTAGTTGCTTGTTCCTTTGTTGTTTTATAATTTCTGGTATTGGGGAATACAGATCAAGTATGAATTATTTGTATCTCTTATAGCATTGCTGTTATAGCTTGTTCACTTGCAAATTAATTTTAAGGTTTTATTGTATGTTTTCGTTATTTGTTTTGTGCTTTCATTCTTCCTGGCTCGAGTTGGCCCTTCTACAAAATTCATCCCCGAGGAGAATTAAGGCGGGCGGAAGGAAGATGTTCAGATCCAGCCGCTCCTTCGCTTCAATTATTAAGAAAGAATAGCTATGGACTCGAATCAACAGGGAGGTTAATTCCCTGCGTACGCACTGTTTTCATCACTCACTTTTCATTTCATGTAAGCTTTATGAATTCACTCGCTTTGAAATAGAAAAATAAAGCAAAGACAGAATGTGTAAACCGAGAACCCAAAGGTGATTAAGTTACAAAAGTTCACAAAGAACTGGAGCAGCAGATGCATGCATCTGTTGAGGTCTCATGCCTCAGCATTGTTTTTAGTCTAAGAAGTCACCATAACTTGTTTCCTTGCATGGGTTTTGTGATCTTTCTAGTTCCAGTGAGCTTCGGTTGAGGAGAAGGAAGGCCAGGTAGACAGGAAAGGAATCTGGCCCAAACAGGGCAGTGGTGTCAGATCTGGTGAAAATTAGTGAGAGAGGACCTTTTGTTTTTGCCTGAGAAATTATTTGAAGGGCTTTGGCCTATGGCTTTTGTCTTCTCAAACGCATTATCCAATAAAGCTGGTCACCTTAGACCATCATGAGTCCATGATTGGAAAATGATAACTACTGCCTCATTTCCCCTCATTGATCAATCCTTTACCAAAATCAGGGCTGTCCACATTTGTTTGTTTTTTCCAGCTCTTGTGTGTGTGTGTGTGTGTGTGTGTGAAGAGATTTCTGCCTTTTAGAAAGCATTCTTGAGGTCACATAATTGACTTTAAGTCCCATACTGCTGGTTATGCACAGTTTATACTTAACGTTAATTACTCCACAAATTTCGGGGCTGATGAAGAAAAAACAGTACGACGGCCTACATAACCGTACTCTAGAGGAGATCGAGAAGGATGCTCCAACTCTGTATAGCTTCACGTTCAACAAAGTACGCTTTATACTAATCTAAAGGGTTTATTGGTGAAGGAAGTTTTCTTTCTTTCTTTCTTGACTTTCGGGAATATCCCAAACTATCTAACCAAAAAATAAAAAGAGATTGTCCGTACTTGAATGTGCAGTAAATGGAACCCGTGTAAAAGTATTTTGGGGGATACAATGTGTTGTTGATATTTTAATTTATTTTCTGTTTACAGTTTGACTTACTTATTTGAGGCTTTAGTTGCTAAATGCACTTCTCCCTGTAGTTATTTTCAAACTTTTAGCATTCCAAACTAGCTTCTATAGTTATATAAGTTTAGGATTAATTGCATAAAATATCCTTGTAGTTTGAACTAATTGCAAAAAGGCCCTGTAATTACAAAAATTGCAAAGGAGCACTTGTGATCGTAAAAGTGTTACATCCGATGGTTTCTGTAACGATTTAAATAAATTGTCAAAAATACCTTATGTATAAACCCTATTTTGTTTGTGTGCAGAAAAAAATTCTTGACAAGAGGGGGCGGTAACACCACTAACCACTCTAGCCACATCTGCTGCCACTCAAGCCCCTCGCCCTTCATTGCCAAAAGCCCTAGCCTTCTCTCTCATCATAACCATCTGGCCCCTACCACCTCCACGCAACCATACCCATCGCCGCCACAGGTCAAGCCCCCTATATATTCTCGTCACCGCCACAACTCCGTCAAACCCATTGCCTTCCATTTCGTCGCCAAACCAATCTCACTGCCTCAATGCCCTCTTCTCCATTCTTGCCGAGTTTTAATGTGACAGAATCTGTTTGTGAAATAAAACCTACATTTTTATGCTTAGATGTGGTTGATTTACCCAAATTGCACGAATTCAGATCTAGGGTTTCAATTGCAATGTGCGATTGAAACCCTAGATCTGACTTCGTGCGATTAGGTGTGGTGCAAGTGGCTAAGGCTGATGGCGGGGTTAGCGGAGGTGCAAGTGGTTCGGTTGATGACGATTCTAACAATGCAGAGCTTGCGGTGGGTCACGGCATCACACTTGGTGCCGAAAGGGCTAGCGCGACGGCACATGTCATGGTTGGTGGTCGGGGCTGGGTGGTGGCAGAAATTGTGGATGGTGGTGGTGGATGAGGGGCTATGGTTGCGACTTGGGTTTTGGTTAAGGGTGTTAGCTAAGGTTCTTGTTAGTGAAGGTAGCGACTAGGGTTGGAGTTTGGTTGGATTGGAGAAGAAATTGAGTCTTGAATGGAAGAGAAAAAAGAAATGGAAGGTATTTTAGTCTTTTTAATTTATTATAATCTACCAAATGCACTTCTTAAGAGAGTGAAGATCACGCTCTATCAATTTGGACGATTTCTTTAACGATTGCAATATCATTGGCATTCCAGGTGCCTCTTTACAATTATAAGGACCTTTTTTGCAACTAACCCAAACCACAAGGGTATTTTATGCAATTAACCATATAGTATAAATAATAGTTAATAGTACAATGGGAGATATTCTGATTTTGTCAATACACAAAATAAGTTACTTTGAATTTGATGTAATCATCCCCGTAGGCCCCTTTCAAATCAGAGACAAATTTCTGTTGATCAGATTAAGACTTTTAAATAACACTCAAGAATTAGATAAAAACGAGATTTCAACCCCACATTTTGTAGTTAAAAGGAAAACTAGTCGCAAATGAAAATCTTTAACGGCTAAAATTTGCATTTCGCAAAGAGAAAATAATTCAAACCCCAAAGCAATACTCAGATGCAGCCCAATGGGCAATTGGTGGCGGTAATACAATATACTTGTAGAGTTTGGACCAACTTAACTAGTGGGCCACACCTTAGTCCCTTTTTCATCTGCAGCCCAATGAAAAGCTACCACAAAGATTTTCAGCCACTACTCAAGTTGAGGAAAGATGCTTACAATCTTTCATACAACGACAATCAATGATCGTTATATGCCATCTTTCATTGAACTTAGTCGATGTTTAACGGAAAGCATGCAATACCAAAATTAGTTTTCAATGTTGAAAATTTTGAGCTTGCCTTGCAATACAAAATTTGATAATTGCACTCTTATAATCATCACATACACTTTATTCGTAAAAGGATTTGAAGTAACACCCCCTCAATGTTCTTAGGTAATGTTCTTTAGTGACAATTTTAAGCTTAAGTGACAAAAGTAGAATTGAAGTCTAAAAAGTAGAGTGTAACCATCGATGCTCATAAATACTGGAGCATAAACACACGGTTTTCATAGTGACAGATCAAGAATCATTTAAATTCAACTACATTTATATTGATAACCAAATCCGTTGTAGTCTAGTTGGTCAGGATACTCGGCTCTCACCCGAGAGACCCGGGTTCAAGTCCCGGCAACGGAAACTTTTTCATTTTCTCCTTCTATTTTTGACCTTTTTGATGTGGACATGCAACGATATTGGGCCTAGCAACTTCAAAAACAGGTTAAGCATCCAGTGGCCCAATCTAAAAACTTCCGACCCGAGCCGCACAATCTGATCCGCTCCACTTTGACAAGTTTAGAGCCCTAGCCGGACTCCCGCCGACGTCACCATTCAAGTTGCGACCCGTGAGAAAATCTACAACTCGCATTTCCGACCATAAGATGGCCTACAGATTCCGGCGAATTCACTGGATTTTGCCTCGAATTTTCTCAGGTGCACTACATTAAACTCAAAGCTGAACCAATTTTTCCTTTTGGCTGAGACCTAATTTTCATATGTTCGGTTTTTAAACCCAAATTTTCTCAGGTAGTGGTCAACCGTTGAGGTGCGGCATTAACTTATTTGCTCTGCACTTGAATTCTTTGCCTGACGAATGTGCTTACACCAACAGAACCAGAGCTTGTCAAGTTCAGAGGTATATTGGAGAGCATGTAGTTTTTGACCGATTTGAGTTAGCAGTCCAGCGACAGTCTCTTCCAGGTTTTCAACTGCAGTTGAATCAAGTTTATCGCAACCGCTATCTAGCGCTGATGTCTTGGCTTCTATTGAGTTTGCTCTTGACGAGCTTGAAAGTACCGCGTGCAAAATTCTTTTCTCCTGAAATGTTATAATTTAAGCAAATGATTGAAGGTATAACGGATTTGCGGAACTCAAGTAGATTGTGAAGCTCTCCCAAAAAAAAATATCTTCCTATCTTTAAATCTTCTTTTTTTTTTTTCCTTTTCAGTTTTGAAATTGTGGGCTTTTTAGAGTCACGTTGCGGTTGATCATTTTTCAAAGTTATGTTAGCCGGTGTTCATACCCTATTCTGGTCGCACCCCAAGACCCGCCAAGGGACCCACTTTGCACGACACATCACCCAGTCAGCGGTCAACTTTTCAACGCTCGAGGGCCGGTCAAAGCAACGCATGCTCAAGTCACGTGAACCATGCGTGAAGCGACTTCGGCGTGCCTTCCACCCCAAGGGGTCGGCCACCCCAAGGGGTCGGCCTCCCTCTAGGGTCGGCCTCCCCCAAGGGTCGGCCTCCCTTGGGGGTCGGCCACCCCAAGGGGTCGGCCACCCTCGGGGGGTCGGCCTCCCTCTAATGTCGGCCTCCCCCAAGGGGTCGGCCACCCTGGGGGGTCGGCCACCCCGAGGGGTCGGCCACCCTCGGGGGGTCGGCCTCCCCAAGGGGTCGGCCACCCTTGGGGTCGGCCACCCTCGGGGGGTCGGCCTCCCTCTAGGCTCGGCCTCCCCCAAGCGTCGGCCTCCCTTGGGGGTCGGCCACCTGCCTTGAACACCGACGCCGTCACCTTTGACCCCACCACATTGTCACGACGACCGTCGCTCGCGGCCGCACTCCGCCATA
Organism: Escallonia herrerae; assembly: GCA_033070095.1. NCBI lineage: Eukaryota > Viridiplantae > Streptophyta > Magnoliopsida > Escalloniales > Escalloniaceae > Escallonia > Escallonia herrerae. Next base: position 33,886 of record JAVXUP010002342.1, on the reverse strand, counting down.
GTCGCGACAACCGTCGCTCTCGGCCGTGCCCCTTCGTCGCGATGACCGTCGCCCGTAGTCTCGATGACCGTCACTTGTGGCCGCTCTGTCGCCATGACAACCGTCGCTCACGGTCGCGCGCCATCCACCCCAAGGGGTCGGCCACCCCAAGGGGTCGGCCTCCCTCTAGGGTCGGCCTCCCCCAAGGGTCGGCCTCCCTTGGGGGTCACCCACCCCAAGGGGTCGGCCTCCCTCTAGGGTCGGCCTCCCCAAGGGTCGGCCTCCCTTGGGGGTCGGCCACCCTCGGGGGGTCGGCCTCCCCCAAGGGGTCGGCCACCCTGGGGGGTCGGCCACCCCGAGGGGTCGGCCACCCTCGGGGGGTCGGCCTCCCTCTAGGGTCGGCCTCCCCCAAGGGGTCGGCCACCCTCGGGGGGTCGGCCTCCCTCTAGGCTCGGCCTCCCCCAAGCGTCGGCCTCCCTTGGGGGTCGGCCACCCCATGGGGGTCGGCCACCTGCCTTGAACACCGACGCCGTCACCTTTGACCCCACCACATTGTCACGACGACCGTCGCTCGCGGCCGCACTCCGCCATAGTCGCGACAACCGTCGCTCTCGGCCGTGCCCCTTCGTCGCGATGACCGTCGCCCGTAGTCTCGATGACCGTCACTTGTGGCCGCTCTGTCGCCATGACAACCGTCGCTCACGGTCGCGCGCCATCCACGCAACGACCCTCGTCGCTCGGAGATCACTCTGCGACCCTCGTCGCCCGCACTCAACCGCGCCCCATGCGCTGCAATCATGTTATATGCCTACGGGATAGGCTACTCCTCCAGGACACTATCTCCGCCAGGGTGCCTGCGTGACTGGCCTACGTGCTCTGGCACTGGGGGCTCGCGTCGGCACCCCTAAGGACTATGACCCCCGGGTCACTCGGAGACGGGAGCAGGTCTTCGGAAGGGCATCTTGCCTAGTCCACCTGGCAGCTGGGCGTCGGGTCTTCCCCACCGCTGCCAGACCTGTGGGATTCAGTAAGGGCTTGGACTGGAGGCTGGGGCAACGGGCTACTCTGACCATGCTACCGCGGCATGATCAGTCTCCTCAGACAGGCAGAGAGATGTTGCAAGGGCAGGGCAGCACGAACTTAGGAACCGGCAGTCCAACGAAGGGTCAGTGCGTTGGCCCCCTGGTGACGTGTCGTTCCCAGGGGGCGACACATGTCAACTTATGACACATGCACATTTTTGCCTATAAATAGTGGACTTTGGAGCTTTTTCAAGGATCTTTTTCTCATTTGGACTTTTCACTTTCTCTCTCTAAAAGGAACATTCTCTCTGGAATTCTAGTGAGAGAAATATACTTGAACTCCCGTCTACGGACCCTGGACGCCATACCCTCATCACGGACTGTAGACTGTCGGTCCTGTTCATCGTCACCCTGCCTGCGCAGCACTGCCAGCCCTCACGACCTGTCTGGGGAGCCTTGTCCTCGGCCCTTGCGCCGTCCTTGCTGTCTCCCACGTTGCCTACCTGGAAGCCAACTCAGACCGCATCCTTTGTGGCACCTCCACGTATCATCGAACCATTTTCGGCACCATCATTTTGGCGACTCTCCTGGGGAGGTGAGCATCGTATTGCGGTTTGCATACCTTCCGGACTTAGGCATTATGCCTGTGCAACGGAGAGCTACTAGGGCGACCAGCCAAGGACCCAACCCCGCCATGCAAGAACACCACCTCGGTGATCAGGAGGAGACTAGCGCCACGCGGCTCCGAGACCAGCTGCCGACCACTACCCCCGACGTACAAGTGCTCGTAAATGCAGCCATCCAGCAACTCACTCCAACCATCACCACTCTGCAAGATTCACAGACCACTCTACTAGCCGCCATTATGGACATGCAAAAATCCATACAAGCCCTGTCCTCACAGCAGGCCGCTCCATCAATCCAGCCTTCAGGACCGGGGCCAGCTTTTGACTTCGCCCCGGCCCCAGTGTCGCGACTACCGCCGCCTTGGACATCTAGACCCTTGGCGGTAGGGCTCGCAACACCGTCGCTGCCGGTAGCCGACATATCTCCTTCTGCAGTGCCGCCCCGCAAGCTACACACGGATCTCGGGCCAGTCTTGCAGCAGATTCCCCCCGCTGTCACACCATCTCATCTGACGCCGGCAAGAAGCTCCTCCGAAACGCATGACTCCATCGAGATGGAACCTAATCCCTATCCAGTTGAGCAACACCAAACCCCCGGCCAAGTGATGGGCATGTCTCGCCAACCCACACTTGCCCCTGCACAGCTGCCCCTGCCAGCACCTGCACCATACCAACCCTCCCATGTCCCCGTTCATCAAGCCGTGCCATCTGGGGGCTCGGGGGCTCGCGACGCACCAGGCGGTCATCACCCCTTGACCGGCAATGAGGCACCATCCTCCAACTATGTCACTCAGTCAGATTTGGAGGCCCTTGTCTGTCGCCTGTCGAGGAATTCCGAGCCGGACTCCTCAACCCGTCTAACCGGACACGCCCCGTACGCTAATGATATCGCCATCGCACCCTACCCTATCAAGTACAAGCAACCAAACTTTGTGCTCTTCAACGGACGTGAGGGAAACGCCCGTGAACATCTAACAAGGTTTGCAGGCTCCTTGGAGCAGTATGGTACAGGAAGCAGCTTGAAGTTGAGAGAATTCCACAAGTCCCTTACGGGCTTGGCTTACACTTGGTATCACCAGATCCCCGCAGGGACCGTCCACACCTGGGGCGACATGGTCCAGCTGTTCTTAGACAAATTTCATTACGAGACCGAGCGCGTGACTATCGTTGATATTGCTGGCATTCGCCAGAACCAGGGGGAAGACTTGAATAAATATGTGCATCGTTTTCATCTTAAGTGCCTTGAGTGCACAGATTTCAGCAAAGACGAAACGTTGGTTCCCATATGCATCAAAAATATGATTGACGTCTACCGAGTGCATATCGAGAACCTACAGTTAAGGTCATGGGGACACCTCAAGGAGGCAGCCCGACGAACTTACGAGACAGTTGGTCCTGTCAAGTCATGGAAGCCTCGACCGCAAAGTACGCTGTTGGCCTCAGCAGATGCACCTATCACTCAACGTAGCAACGACAACAACAACTATGCAGGCTTCAAGCGTCAGCTTCCAGATGTGAACCAAGGCTCCGACAAGCGAAGGCAACAAAGACCCGCGCCTAACTATCCCTGTGACCTGAATACAGTGAAGGAACTCTTGGCCGAATGGGTGGCGCATGACAAAAATTTCCAACTGCCACCAATGCGGACCAATATCACAGACGAAGAAAAGGCCAGGCCCACCTACTGTCCTTTCCATCGAGCCCTTGGCCATCCGCTCAAAGATTGCAATGCACTGCGAACCATCTTTGCAAGGAAGGTAGCGTCGGGCGACCTGCAGCTACGGAAAAATAACGATGTACGCAAAGATCCCTACCCACCGCATCGCAACAGTAGGGAGCACCAGGCCCTTATGGCTGTCACTGACCATGTCGAGCCTGTAATCCACGAAGCCCCGGCAGAGCCCACACTGACCCTCGTGCCTCCTCCAGCTAAGCAGTCGATGCCTCCCCTTCGACAGATGACGAAGATCAAAAGTTTTTTTGATGAAATGGGGTTTTCACCCGCCGCCCGGACTTACCTTTCCAATTGCCTGCTCGAGGTCACCACCGGCCTCGGTTCCGAATGCTTCACCGCCCAGGCTGAATTACGTCACATCCCCTCTACAGCCTTAGTCTTCTCGGATGAAGACTCTCCGCCGATCGAGCATCACAATCGGCCGCTGTTTTTAGAGTGTACTGTTAATGGCACGGGCTTCCGTCGTGCCTTGGTTAATTGCGGCGCCTCGATCAACATCATACCCCTCATCACCCTGCAACAGGCCGGCATTCCCCCAAGGAAAATCATCCGTGACCCCGTCAATATTACCGGCTTTAGACAGGGTCCTCAGTCGACCCTCGGCCATATCACCATCGACCTCATGGTCGGAACTGTCCGTCGCGACACTACTTTTCACGTAATAGACAGCGAGTCTGCATTTCACCTCCTGCTCGGGAGACCATGGATCCACGACAACAAGGCCGTTCCCTCAACATACCATCAATGTGTGAAGCTGGTAGCCGGTTCTACGGGACATGAGGTAGCAATGACAATCCCTGCAACCAAAGCCCCCTTTGAATGCGCCGAGTCTTATTTCGCCGAGGCCTCCTTCTTCACTAATTTCGCCGAGGATGGGGAGAATGCTACTCATGTACATTCTACCAGGCTGCCGACCTGGGATGAGCTGTGCGGGGACAAGCTTTCCAAGGACAAAACCGGGAGAAGTAACAAGAATAATGGGTCAACCCCACCGCTTCCGCCTGCTGCCACGACCAATTCCCCCCCTTCTTCCCCCAAGTCCAAGAAGCAAAAGGCTGAGCCGGCCTTTCGACGTATCGTCAAGGACGGCAAGATCATCTATCAATTATGACGGTATGCAGGGGCTCCAGGCGGTCCCTCCTCAGACCCCCTCGACCCCGACCCCCTTGGAGAGACTGAATGGTGCCGCACGGCCGAGCATTGCCAGCCAGATCCTGACCTCACCCCCGGCGCGGCACCACCTTGCTATGAGGATGGCCCTCGACCTCAGGCTGAAGATATTGAAGAAATCAACCTGGCCGACCCGGGCGAAGAACCGCGGCACACCTACATTGGCACAAAACTCGCCCCCGGCCGAAGAGAGGAATTGGTTTCCCTCCTGCACGAGTATCGTGATGTCTTAGCATGGAGCTACAATGAGATGCCCGGACTGGATCCTGCCTTAGTCACACACCATCTCAACATTGCTACCGGATCCATCCCTAGCCGACAGCACCCACGGACATTCCGCCCCGAGCTCGAATTGAAAATCAAGCAAGAGATTGAACGCCTCCTGCGCGCAGGCTTCATTGAACCTATCACTCACCCTATTTGGCTGGCTAATGTCGTCCCTGTACAAAAGAAGAATGGTCAAGTCCGCGTCTGTATCGACTTTCGGGACTTGAATAGGGCGTGCCCCAAGGACGAGTTTCCACTACCCAATATCGACATGCTCACGGAGGCCGCCGCCGGATATGAAACTTTATCTTTCATGGATGGGTTCGCAGGTTATAATCAGATTCGCATGAACCCCGACGACAGCGCCAAGACAGCCTTCCGCACTCCTATGGGTAATTTTTGTTGGAAAGTTATGCCTTTCGGCCTCAAGAATGCGGGTGCTACGTATCAAAGGGCTATGACAGCAATATTCCATGACATGATACACCATACTGTGGAAGACTATGTCGACGATCTTATTATCAAATCCAGGAAGGAAAGTGATCACCTCACCGACCTTCAAGCGGTCTTTGATCGTTGCCGCCAGTATAACATGCGGATGAATCCATTGAAATGTGCCTTCGGAGTCTCCTCCGGCAAGTTCCTCGGGTTCTTGGTCAGTCGACAGGGCATCGACGTTGACCCCTCGAAAGCAGCCTCCATCCAAGAAATGCCCCCCCAAGAACACAAAGCAACTGAAGAGCTTCCTCGGCAAGGTCTCTTACCTCCGACGCTTCATACCCGCACTGGCCGAGCTCATTACGCCATTTCAACACTTGACGCGTAAAAGCGCACCGTGGAATTGGGGCGCGCCCCAACGGCAAGCATTTGAACAGATTAAGGCGGTCCTCATGTCACCGCAAACCATGGTCGTACCACAACGGGGCATCCCACTCCTACTCTACCTGACTTCCACACTCAGATCCATCGGGGCTTTGCTTGCCCAAGAAGTTGAGGGTGTCGAGCGTCCTGTTTATTACCTCAGTAGAGTGATCAGAGGGCCCGAAGCCAACTACTCCGAGCTCGAGAAACACTGTCTAGCCTTGGTGTACGCCTCACAGAAGTTCAGACATTACTTTCTGGCGCATCAGATCACACTCGTCACCAAGGCTGACCCGCTCCGTTACATGCTTACGCGTCCCGCCCTGTCTGGCCGACTCACACGGTGGTTGCTGCTGTTGGCCGAATTCGGTTTATCTATCAAGAATCCTACAGCTCTGCGGAGCCAAGCACTCGCAGACCTCCTGGCCTTCTTCCCACGCCAACAATGTGAACCGATATCGGATCAACTGTCGGGGGAGGAGACAGCCCTGATCACCGACATCGATGGACTGTGGACGCTTGAATTCGACGGCTCTGCCACTAGCAAAGACCCCAATGGCACGCCCCTCCGGCAAGGGGGTGCCGGCATAGTCTTGCGGGCACCAGACGGTGTTACCACTTCATTATCCTTCAAACTTGCATTCCCGGTGTCTAACAACGAAGCTGAATACGAGGCACTTGTCATTGGCCTCATGATCGCTGTCAGTATGGGGGCTAAGGCGCTGTGTGTGAAAGGAGATTCAAATCTGGTCATGAAGCAGGCGGACGGGGAGTTCGCGGTCAAAGAACCAGCCTTGGCACCTTATCGTGCCTTGGTGCAATACTTAGAAGGAAGACTCGGTCATGTCCAGTATGAACATCACAATAGGTGCCACAACAGACATGCGGACTGCTTGGCCACGATCGCGTCAAAGATAGAGGTCGATGGTGAACAACGGATGCTAACCATCGTCAAGAGAATGGAACCATGCACAGCACTGAACCTAGTCCCGAGGGACGTTACTGCGGACGATTGGAGGCAACCTATCATCGACAAACTTAAAGCGCCATCTCTTGCTCATGCTGTAAGACCCCAAATAATTAGTAAATAAGTTATTGTTATGTTTAGGGCACCTTAGCAAATTTTATTACTTTGGGGGTATTCTAGAATAAGTAATGAATATTTAGGAGTCTTTTAATTAATTATCAAACTTAGAGACTTTTAAGGGCTAGCCAAGTCTGTTTACGATATATTCAGTTTTGGTTACAGAGAAATAGAAGAAGGAGGAAACTAGGGTTTTGGTGGATTGCAATCTTCTGTGCACAATTGGTAAGATTCTTGAACCCACTTTTATAAGGATGAATTAGATGATATTAGAATTGTGATTGTTAAGATTTTAACGTAAGTGAGTTAATTATAATATCTAGGTTTTGAGATTTTCGGAAGCGATCGCAAATTTGGTGAAGACTATTATATAGATTTGAGGTAAGGGTTGAACTCATTATACTCCTTCCAATTCAAAATAACGTGTTTCTTTCGGTAATTCGTCGTATTTGCCGTTGTTATTATTAATCCTTGAGATTGCGGTGGCTCTGGATCTTTTGGGTAAATTTGCGAAGGCTATGTGATAGTAATTCGTTTGTTCTCGTGCGTTCAGAATCCGTACTCTGTTGAATCTTTACTTTGGTTAGCGTGTCTGGCCATTTATTGGCACACAGCGCACCGTTCGGTGGCCAGCCGTACACTGCCCATTCTCTTTTTCTTTTTGTTACTGTCAGATCTTGTCTTAGGATGTCTTAGGAATAAATATTATTTCTAAGTTCAATTTGGGCGTGGGAGTGTGATGAATAAGTTGCCATGTGTCACCATTTGAAAGGTGTAAACACTTTCATTGATCTTTTTATTAAAATTTCGTTATGTTATAATTCTGGGCTCATACGAACTTCAATTCTAGCGATTCAACTTCTGTTATATTTGTCTTTTCGTCCTCTTCGACTTGAGTCTAATATCGAGTATTTTCTGAAATCGTTAAGTTACCCTACTTGAAATATAAAGTTTTGATATTTTGCAGTTCTTTTGCGTTTGATATATTTTGAAGTCCATTGGACCCTTTTGATTTGAACTAATGTTAGAACCTTCACGTGCTTAGGTTAACGTGATGCCATGACATGATATGGTAATTGCTACCGGTATGCAAACTTTGAACTTAGAACCTTCACGTACTTAGGTTAACGTGCTTTACAGTCACGTATTACGTGATTGTATTGTATTTGATAATTAGTTCAATTATTCGAATGTGTTCTTTTAACTTTGACTTTGATTTGATATTTGACGGATTGGAATGTCCCGAAGTGGGATTATTGGTCGTGCTAAGATTCTCAATCGTCTTTGCACTTTGTTGTCATATGTTTTATTGGACTCAGCTATAAATTATTGGATACCTGCGTTGTACTCTGTGGGTTGTAGACTCTTTTTAGTTACTTGAAAATGAGAACTTGTAATAGTGTGATTAAGTAGCTTTTGGTAACCCCAATGTTTGGGAAGTGACTATTGTTATTAGATTTCCGCTGCATTTATTAGACTTTGAGGATAAATACAAATGCTTTTGATTTGGGATACATTTAGAGCTCTGATTATCATTTTGAGGTTATGTTCTTGGTAAAATTCTTTGGATATTATATTTCTGGTAAGCAGGAATATTTTGAATAGTATGTGTAGGTCCGCCTCCGGGTCGGGGCGTGACAGATTTGGTATCAGAGCATAGGTTTAAGATTCTGTAGACTCTTAGACTTAAGCTTTCATTGATTTGGATAAATTTTATGATGTTTGAGATATAGTTCTGAGTAGTCTAGTTTTAGTGGTATTTCTGTTTAAAGCGTTTATACAATAAGTTGTGATCTTATAAGTTTTTCGCTATCTCAGGAACTATGCCGCCGCGTGCAGCTAGAGGGGGGTACTAGAGGCGGTCGTAGGGGTAATAATGTCACTGGGGTCAACGTGGAAGCAGAAGCCCCTCCAGCTCCGTTAACTGCTGATACCATTAAGGCATTTAACCGCCTAAATTGTCCGACATTTGTTGGTGCAAACAAGCCGGAGGATGCAGAGGCTTGGTTGAGTAAGTTAGAAAAGAGGTTTAAGCTTCTGAATATCACCGATCGTCAAAAAGTGGACCTCGTGGTGTACCAGTTAGAGAACGAGGCTGACGAGTGGTGGAAGATGGTCGAGAGAACTCTAACTACAGCGGAGGAGCAGGCATTAACTTGGGATCGTTTTCAGGAGATATTTCTTGACAAATATTTTCCCAGAAACGTGAAGGATGATATGGTAGAGGAGTTTTTGAAACTGGAACAAGGAGATAATGAAACAGTCAAGGATTATGAGGCCAGATTTGCCAGATTGTCGAGGTTTGCAACACATGTTATTGATACTGAGGAGAGACGGGCAACAAGGTTTAAGAATGGACTAAAATATGGCATCCGAAAGTTCTTGACAGCTGTGACTTTAAACACTTATGGCCAAGTCCTGGATAAGGCTCAGAGGGTGGAGAAAGATGTTGAGGCCGGGCGCAAGTATTTCAGGGATCAGAGGCAGAAAAGAGGAAGAGAAGAGAGTGGCTCCAAGGGCAAGGATGTGGTTCAGCAACCCAAGAGGAGGAACAATAATCTGGCTATCAAGGAACTTGCTCAGAATACTCAGAAGCCAACAGTAGCTTGCAAAACTTGTGGGAAGAACCATAGTGGTGTTTGTTATTGGGAGAGTGGCGCATGCTTTAATTGCCAGCAGCAAGGACACAGGATCCGAGATTGCCCTCAACCGCTGAAGCCCCAGTTTATTCAGGGTAGGGGACAGCAGAACCGGTTACCGGGAACTAATCAGGCGACAACTACTCGGGCTAGAGCTTATGCCTTAACAGAGAAGGATGCCACTGCATCTAACGATGTAGTGACAGGTACATTCTACATATGTTCATCTAGAGCCTATTGTTTAATTGACCCTGGTTCCACGTTTTCGTATGTCTCTACATTTTTTTCTCGCCAGCTTGGTACTGAGTTACAATCCCTAGATAGTGGGATTTCTGTTAGTACTCCAGTTGGAGTTTCTTTTGATGCCTCCTCAGTTTATAGATCTTGTGATGTGAGAGTAGGTGATAGGGATCTACCTGCAGACCTTATACCGTTAGAGATGCATGATTTTGATGTGATTTTGGGCATGGACTGGTTGGCTGCCTATCATGCCAGAGTTGATTGCTACTTGAAACAAGTAGTGTTTTGCATTCCCGATCTGCCTGAGTTAGTATGTCAGTGTTCTAGACCTGTTGCACCTCCTTGCACTATATCAGCATTAACAGCTAAAAGGCTTCTTAGGAAGGGTTGCATGGGGTTCTTAGCCCATGTTTATGATACTCGTTCGTCTAGTGGGGATTTAAATAGTATTTCGGTCGTGAAGGATTTTACAGATATTTTCCTAGAAGATCTCCCAGGGCTTCCTCCAGATAGAGAGATAGAATTCTCTGTCGATCTTATTCCTGGGGCAGCTCCTATTTCTAAGGCCCCATATCGTATGGCTCCAGCGGAATTAAAAGAGCTTAAGGTTCAGCTTCAAGATTTATTAGATATGGGTTTTATTCGTCCAAGTGTTTCTCCTTGGGGTGCACCCGTGTTATTTGTTAAGAAGAAGGATGGGTCTATGAGAATGTGTATTGATTACAGGGAGTTAAATCGCATCACTGTGAGGAATAAATATCCTTTACCAAGGATAGATGACTTGTTTGATCAGTTACAGGGAGCTCAATTCTTTTCGAAGATTGATCTCAGATCTGGTTACCACCAGTTAAAGATCAAGAAAGAGGATATCCCTAAAACTGCTTTTAGAACGAGGTATGGGCATTATGAGTTTCTTGTCATGCCATTTGGTTTAACTAATGCCCCTGCCGCATTTATGGATTTGATGAACAGGGTGTTCAAACGATTCCTTGATCAGTTTGTGATCGTTTTTATTGATGATATCCTTATTTATTCAAGAAGTCAGGAAGAACATGAGCAACATTTGAGACAAGTTTTGCAGGTACTAAGAGATCAGAAATTCTATGCAAAATTCAAGAAGTGTGAATTTTGGCTAGAGCAAATATCTTTTTTGGTCACGTAGTGACAAAGGATGGAATTTTTGTAGATCCATCAAAAATAGAGGCCGTGGTGAATTGGAGTAAGCCGACTTCTGTGACTGAGGTTCGTAGCTTTCTGGGACTAGCTGGGTATTATCGTCGTTTTGTTGAGGGATTTTCAAGCATTGCTAGCCCTTTGACTCAGTTGACTCAGAAAGGAGTTAAGTTTATTTGGTCAGAGGCTTGTGAGAAAAGTTTTCAAGAGTTGAAGAATCGATTGGTTTCAGCACCAGTTCTCGCACTACCTTCTGGTTCAGGTGGATTCGTTATTTATAGTGATGCCTCTTTGAAAGGGTTAGGTTGTGTTCTTATGCAACATGGAAAGGTTATTGCATATGCTTCACGCCAGTTGAAAAATTATGAAAGGAACTACCCTACTCATGACTTAGAGCTGGCCGCAGTTGTGTTTGCACTTAAGATCTGGAGGCATTACCTTTATGGTGAGACATGTGAGATCTATACGGATCACAAGAGCCTTAAATATTTGTTCACACAGAAGGAGCTGAATATGAGGCAGCGTCGTTGGCTCGAGTTATTGAACGATTATGATTTCAAGATCCACTATCATCCAGGTAAGGCTAATGTAGTGGCTGACGCATTAAGTAGAAAGAGTTCAGGTAACTTAGCAGCCTTGATTACTCATCAGCCGCAGTTGTTAGCAGAGTCAGAGAGTTTGGAGTTAGAGATCCGAATTGGTGGTTCAGATGGGCAGTTGGCATATTTGCAGGTCAAACCTTCTATTATTGGGAGAATCAAGTCTTCTCAGATGAGTGACCCAGACTTGGTTGGTATTGCGGAGGATGTGAAGGTTGGCAAGCGACCTGAATTTCATCTTGAGGATGATGGTACTTTAAGGATGGGATCAAGGTTATGTGTCCCAGCGGTTTCAGAATTGAAGGCAGAATTATTGAAGTCAGCTCACGATTCAGGTTTTGCTATACATCCTGGTAGTACTAAGATGTATAGAGATCTTCGTGAGAACTTTTGGTGGAGTGGTATGAAGAGGGAGATTGCAGATTTTGTATCGAGGTGTATGGTTTGCCAGCGGGTTAAGGCCGAGCATCAGCGACCTGCAGGTAAGTTACAGTCACTAGAGGTTCCCCAGTGGAAGTGGGAACATGTGACCATGGACTTTGTAGTTGGCTTACCGAGGACCTCATGTAAGCATGATGCAGTTTGGGTTATTGTTGACCGTTTGACCAAATCCGCACATTTCCTTGCTATTTGTGCCAACTATACTACTGAGAGGTTGGCTAAGCTATATATTCAGGAGATAATTAGGCTACACGGGGTGCCAATATCTATTGTATCTGACAGAGACCCACATTTCACATCTCGTTTCTGGACTAGTCTGCACAAGGCTTTAGGCACTCGTCTGGATTTCAGTACGGCTTTTCATCCACAGACAGATGGTCAGTCGGAGCGTACTATTCAGACCCTGGAGGATATGTTACGTGCTTGTTCGTTAGATCTTCAAGGTAATTGGGATGAGCATTTGCCTTTGATTGAATTTGCTATAACAATAGTTATCAGGCAAGTATTGAGATAGCTCCGTTCGAGGCTTTATATGGGCGTAGATGTCGATCACCTACATGTTGGTATGAGGTTGGTGAACGAAGCTTATTGGGACCCGAGGTTGTTCAAGATACTTCGGACAATATACAATTAATTAGAGATCGTATGCGTGCAGCGCAGAGTCGCCAGAGAAGCTACGCCGACAATCGTCGTCGGGATTTAGAGTTCGAGGTTGGTGATCATGTCTTTTTGCGAGTTTCACCATGGAAGGGCTTGATGAGGTTTGGAAGAAAGGGAAAGTTGAGTCCTAGATATGTTGGACCTTATGAGGTTTTGGATAGAGTTGGCCCTGTTGCCTATCATGTTGCCTTGCCGCCGGATATGTCTCGTGTGCATAATGTTTTTCATGTGTCTGTTTTGAGGAAGTACGTGCACGACCCATCCCATGTTGTGGAGTACGAGCCTTCACTTATTCGTGAGGACCTATCAGTGGAGGAACAACCTGTAGAGATTTTGGGCAAGCGAGATCGGATTTTGCGTACCAACACTATACCTTTGGTAAAAGTGCTTTGGAGGAACCATGCTGTGGAGGAGGCCACGTGGGAACTCGAGGAGTCTATGAGAAAGAAATATCCATTCCTATTCGATAACTTAAGGTACGTAAATTTCGAGGACGAAATTTTTATAAGTAGGGGAGGATGTAAGACCCCAAATAATTAGTAAATAAGTTATTGTTATGTTTAGGGCACCTTAGCAAATTTTATTACTTTGGGGGTATTCTAGAATAAGTAATGAATATTTAGGAGTCTTTTAATTAATTATCAAACTTAGAGACTTTTAAGGGCTAGCCAAGTCTGTTTACGATATATTCAGTTTTGGTTACAGAGAAATAGAAGAAGGAGGAAACTAGGGTTTTGGTGGATTGCAATCTTCTGTGCACAATTGGTAAGATTCTTGAACCCACTTTTATAAGGATGAATTAGATGATATTAGAATTGTGATTGTTAAGATTTTAACGTAAGTGAGTTAATTATAATATCTAAGTTTTGAGATTTTCGGAAGCGATCGCAAATTTGGTGAAGACTATTATATATATTTGAGGTAAGGGTTGAACTCATTATACTCCTTCCAATTCAAAATAACGTGTTTCTTTCGGTAATTCGTCGTATTTGCCGTTGTTATTATTAATCCTTGAGATTGCGGTGGCTCTGGATCTTTTGGGTAAATTTGCGAAGGCTATGTGATAGTAATTCGTTTGTTCTCGTGCGTTCAGAATCCGTACTCTGTTGAATCTTTACTTTGGTTAGCGTGTCTGGCCATTTATTGGCACACAGCGCACCGTTCGGTGGCCAGCCGTACACTGCCCATTCTCTTTTTCTTTTTGTTACTGTCAGATCTTGTCTTAGGATGTCTTAGGAATAAATATTATTTCTAAGTTCAATTTGGGCGTGGGAGTGTGATGAATAAGTTGCCATGTGTCACTATTTGAAAGGTGTAAACACTTTCATTGATCTTTTTATTAAAATTTCGTTATGTTATAATTCTGGGCTCATACGAACTTCAATTCTAGCGATTCAACTTCTGTTATATTTGTCTTTTCGTCCTCTTCGACTTGAGTCTAATATCGAGTATTTTCTGAAATCGTTAAGTTACCCTACTTGAAATATAAAGTTTTGATATTTTGCAGTTCTTTTGCGTTTGATATATTTTGAAGTCCATTGGACCCTTTTGATTTGAACTAATGTTAGAACCTTCACGTGCTTAGGTTAACGTGATGCCATGACATGATATGGTAATTGCTACCGGTATGCAAACTTTGAACTTAGAACCTTCACGTACTTAGGTTAACGTGCTTTACAGTCACGTATTACGTGATTGTATTGTATTTGATAATTAGTTCAATTATTCGAATGTGTTCTTTTAACTTTGACTTTGATTTGATATTTGACGGATTGGAATGTCCCGAAGTGGGATTATTGGTCGTGCTAAGATTCTCAATCGTCTTTGCACTTTGTTGTCATATGTTTTGTTGGACTCAGCTATAAATTATTGGATACCTGCGTTGTACTCTGTGGGTGTGTGCGTGTGATCTTTATTGGGCTTTGTGCTCACCCCCCTTTCTCCTCCCATTTCAGGTAATTAAGCCGAGACATCAGTAGAGGAGTTATCTATAAGCATGAGTCAGAGTTGTTCTTTAATTGTAGACTCTTTTTAGTTACTTGAAAATGAGAACTTGTAATAGTGTGATTAAGTAGCTTTTGGTAACCCCAATGTTTGGGAAGTGACTATTGTTATTAGATTTTCGCTGCATTTATTAGACTTTGAGGATAAATACAAATGCTTTTGATTTGGGATACATTTAGAGCTCTGATTATCATTTTGAGGTTATGTTCTTGGTAAAATTCTTTGGATATTATATTTCTGGTAAGCAGGAATATTTTGAATAGTATGTAGGTCCGCCTCCGGGTCGGGGCGTGACACATGCTTCCACCCTTACAGACTTTTCAATGATGGGAGATGTCTTATACAGGCGGTGTCCCGGAGGCACTCTAGCAAGATGTTTGGCACCGGAAGAGGCAAAACACAAATTACAGCTCGGCCACCAGAAGTGTTGTGGCCTCGACGGTCCCCCTCTGTATCGTCACCTCCAGCGTATGGGATTATATTGGCCATCCATGGCCAAGGACGCCTCGGATATACAAAAGGATTGTCCCGAGTGCTTGTATGCACCCGACGGTGCCGAAGCTCTTGTCATTGACATCGAGGGTGACTGGCGCCAGCCTTTCATCCAGTATCTATCCCACGGGATTCTACCACCTGACCGCGGCTCAGCACGATCCATCAAGCGCAAGGCAGTCAGGTATTTTGTGACGGAAGGCGAGTTATTTCGCAAGGGATTTTCGGGACGCACCCTGCGATGCTTGCAAGGTGACCAAGTGGTCAAAGTCATTAACGAAGTACACAATGGTGATTGTGGTGAACATCAAGGCTCCCAGAAGCTGTATGCAGAATTACTAAGATTGGGGTATTATTGGCCGACTATGGAATCCGACTCCATCTCGCATGTCCGACGCTGCCAACCCTGCCAGCGGCACGCCGACAGGATACACTCGCCAGCATCCGACTTGCACATGATCTCAGCACCTTGGCCATTTCATTCTTGGGCCCTCGACCTCATCGGCCCCATCCACCCGCCGTCCAGAAGCCATTCATGGATCATGGTTGCTACTGAACGCTTTACGAAGTGGGTTGAAGCCGTACCTCTGCGGAGAGCCACGGGAGGTGCCGTTTCCAACTTCTTACGCGACGTCATCTGTCGTTTCGGCATCCCTCGATGTATTATATCTGACAATGGCACCCCATTCATTAACCGAGAGGTTCGAGCTCTCATGGAAAGGTACAACATCAGCCATGCCACATCAACTCCCTATTACCCGCAAGGTAATGGTCAAGCTGAAGCATCCAACAAGACTTTGCTACGAGTATTATCGCGAATGGTGCATGACGCCGACCGGTCGTGGTCCGAACAACTGAATCTGGCACTCTGGGCCTACAGAACATCCATGCACACAGCGACAAAGGCCACGCCCTTCTCTCTCGTCTACGGGGACGAGTGTGTGGTACCTGCCGAGATCGCAGAACCATCGGCTCGACTTTTCCTAAGCAGCAGTCTCGGAAATGAAGCAGCCCGGCTGGCGGCACTTGACGGCCTCGACGAACGACGAGCCACGGCCCTGTGCCGCATGAAGAAGTATCATGAGCAACTCACGAAAGCTTATGGGAAGACCGTCAAGCCACGTTCGTTTATCGAGGGCGACCTTGTTCTTCAAGCCGCCAAGCATGTGCGGGCCAACATGTCAGCTCCTAAATTCACGCCAAACTGGGAGGGCCCTTTCACGGTGCACGAAGCCCGCACTAATGGCTCGTACCTCCTGCTCAACCACGACGACGGTCAGGTCTCGGCCCCCATCAACGGCCGCTACCTGAAGAAGAATTATGTGTAGTCGCGACAATCAACTACCTTGAAGCCATCGCCGGCACAATCAACTACGGGATGGGCTCACAACCTTGAAGCCATCGCCGGCACAATCAACTACGGGATGGGCTCACAACCTGGAAGCCATCGCCGGCACAATCAACTACGGGATGGGCTCACAACCTTGAAGCCATCGCCGGCACAATCAAACTACGGGATGGGCTCACAACCTTGAAGCCATCGCCGGCACAATCAACTACGGGATGGGCTCACAACCTGGAAGCCATCGCCGGCACAATCAACTACGGGATGGGCTCACAACCTTGAAGCCATAGCCGGCACAATCAAACTACGGGATGGGCTCACAACCTTGAAGCCATCGCCGACTCAATCAAACTGCTACACGGGCTTAGCGTCATCGCCGGCTCCATTACCAGGAACCCTGGCCCCTGCAGCAAGAGGGGCTGTAACCACATCGTTTATGCATGCGACGCCCGCTCGGGTTGCCCCTCCGCGCCCGCCGCACGCAGGGGGCTTATGTTCATACCCTATTCTGGTCGCACCCCAAGACCCGCCAAGGGACCCACTTTGCACGACACATCACCCAGTCAGCGGTCAACTTTTCAAAGCTCGAGGGCCGGTCAAAGCAACGCATGCTCAAGTCACGTGAACCATGCGTGAAGCGACTTCGGCGTGCCTTCCACCCCAAGGGGTCGGCCTCCCTCTAGGGTCGGCCTCCCCCAAGGGTCGGCCTCCCTTGGGGGTCGGCTACCCTCGGGGGGTCGGCCTCCCCCAAGGGGTCGGCCACCCTGGGGGGTCGGCCACCCCGAGGGGTCGGCCACCCTCGGGGGGTCGGCCTCCCTCTAGGGTCGGCCTCCCCCAAGGGGTCGGCCACCCTCGGGGGGTCGGCCTCCCTCTAGGCTCGGCCTCCCCCAAGCGTCGGCCTCCCTTGGGGGTCGGCCACCCCATGGGGGTCGGCCACCTGCCTTGAACACCGACGCCGTCACCTTTGACCCCACCACATTGTCACGACGACCGTCGCTCGCGGCCGCACTCCGCCATAGTCGCGACAACCGTCGCTCTCGGCCGTGCCCCTTCGTCGCGATGACCGTCGCCCGTAGTCTCGATGACCGTCACTTGTGGCCGCTCTGTCGCCATGACAACCGTCGCTCACGGTCGCGCGCCATCCACGCAACGACCCTCGTCGCTCGGAGATCACTCTGCCACCCTCGTCGCCCGCACTCAACCGCGCCCCATGCGCTGCAATCATGTTATATGCCTACGGGATAGGCTACTCCTCCAGGACACTATCTCCGCCAGGGTGCCTGCGTGACTAGCCTACGTGCTCTGGCACTGGGGGCTCGCGTCGGCACCCCTAAGGACTATGACCCCCGGGTCACTCGGAGACGGGAGCAGGTCTTCGGAAGGGCATCTTGCCTAGTCCACCTGGCAGCTGGGCGTCGGGTCTTCCCCACCGCTGCCAGACCTGTGGGATTCAGTAAGGGCTTGGACTGGAGGCTGGGACAACGGGCTACTCTGACCATGCTACCGCGGCATGATCAGTCTCCTCAGACAGGCAGAGAGATGTTGCAAGGGCAGGGCAGCACGAACTTAGGAACCGGCAGTCCAACGAAGGGTCAGTGCGTTGGCCCCCTGGTGACGTGTCGTTCCCAGGGGCGACACATGTCAACTTATGACACATGCACATTTTTGCCTATAAATAGTGGACTTTGGAGCTTTTTCAAGGATCTTTTTCTCATTTGGACTTTTCACTTTCTCTCTCTAAAAGGAACATTCTCTCTGGAATTCTAGTGAGAGAAATATACTTGAACTCCCGTCTACGGACCCTGGACGCCATACCCTCATCACGGACTGTAGACTGTCGGTCCTGTTCATCGTCACCCTGCCTGCGCAGCACTGCCAGCCCTCACAACCTGTCTGGGGAGCCTTGTCCTCGGCCCTTGCGCCGTCCTTGCTGTCTCCCACGTTGCCTACCTGGAAGCCAACTCAGACCGCATCCTTTGTGGCACCTCCACGTATCATCGAACCATTTTCGGCACCATCAGCCGGCATGCGGTAAAGTCGGACCGTGTGACACTTAGCTATCAAGCCCGCTTATGCGCTAAGTCAGCCTAGCCTAACCGTCGAACTGGACAATGTTAGAAGCAAAAGCATAGAGGAACACAAGAATTTTGGGAAATGATTCCCACTATATTACTTGGAGAAAGCTTAGTACACAACAATGTTAGGATGTCTTGGCAAAGTGAGTCATAACCTCCAAGATCAGCCTCCTTCTCAATCGATCCGTGTAGAGGCGTTAAAGGGCCGGGCTTGGGCCGGCCTAGCTCTGGCCCATAGGGCCAAAAAATGGGTCGGGCCAGACAGGGCTTCAGGCCTGATAAATCGGGCCGAGCCCAGGCCCAAAGTTGAGAAATCCAAGCCCTGTCCAAGGCCTGATAAATCCGGGCCTACTTTTTTTTTTACATTCTTGTTTTGTGTTGCGAAAATATTAACACACAAAATAATTTTTTTGATAGACCCTTCTCCTTTTATGCGGGCTTGGGATCGGCTGCTTGTAATTTTGGGAAAACAAGAATGATTAGTTAAGCATTTTCATCTAATCCATCTGCTCTTACTTTCTCTTATCAAGCATTTTGCATTTTCTCTTGACCATTTCACTTAATTTCATACCACTACTCTTTGTTATCTAAACTCAACAATGATACCTACAAAAAAAATTTCAATGATATTTCTAAAAAATTTCACTCAAACATACCTCTACTTTTGTATTTTACGTAGTATTAGGTATCTCATTAGAAGCATGTATCATTAGACCACTTTTATCATGAACTTTTTCGTACTTTCTGGAGTTATGTTCCTCGTTTCCATTGCCTAAATTGTGTTTTTTTTAGTTCCTAGACAAACAAATATGTATTTTCTCTAAATAATTTCATGAAACTAGTACAGAAGATGATTGGAAGTAAAATATGATAAAGAAGTAGGATGAACTTTTTCGTGCTTTCTGGAGTTATGCTTCCCATTTTCATTGCTTAAATTGTGTTGTTTCTAGTTTCTAGTTTCTAAACAAACAAAGATGTATTTTCTCTTCATAATTTCATGAAAATAGTATAAAAGATGATTGCATGTAAAAGATGATAAAGAAGTAGGAACTATCATATGAGCTGAAAAGAAATGTACATGTCCAAAAAGTTAAAGAAAAAGAGAAAAATGTGAGGTAGAGAGAGAATGAGGCATGAGAAAGAAAGTGAAAGAAAAAAAATAAGTGACTCAAAATGGTTTAGGGCCAAAGGGCCAGGCCAGAATAGGGCCAAAACCGGGCCAGAACCAGGCCAAGGTCAGGCCTGACTCGAGTCGGGCTTTTTTTGGAAAATTTCATGGCTTGGCCCTAGCCCTATGGATCAGGGCCGCACTGTTCACCATTTAGGGTCGGGCCAGCTTGGCCCGTTTTAGTAGGTCGGCCCGACCCTTTTGACGTGAAATTTTTCAAAAAAATCCAGGCCTAGCCCTGGCCCGGGTTTCTGGCCCTCTTTTCGGCCCTATTCTGGCTCGGCCCTTTGGCCCTAAACCATTTTAAGTCACTTATTTTTTTTTCTTTCCCTTCTTTCTCATGCCTCATTCTCTATCTACCTCATATTTTTCTCTTTTTTATTTAACTTTTTGAACATGCACATTTCTTTTCAGCTCATGATGATGATACATTTACTTGCAATCCTCTTCTGTACTAGTTTTATGAAATTATGAAGAGAAAATATATCTTTGTTTGTCTAGGAACTAGAAGCAACATAATGTAGGCAATGGAAATGGGGAACATAACTCTAGAAAGCACGAAAAAATTCATGGTAAAAGTGGTCTAATGATGCATGCTTCTAATGAGATACATAATACTACGTAAAATGCAAAGCTAGAGGTATGTTTGAGTGAAAATTTTTAGAGATATTATTGGAAAAAGTTTTGTAGGTATCCATTGTTGAGTTTAGAAAACAAAAAGCAGTGGTATGAAATTAAGTGAAATTGTCAAGAGAAAATGCAAAATGCTTGAAAAGAGAAAGTAGGAGCAGATGAATTAGATGAAAATGCTTAACTAATCAACTGCTAATCATTCTTGTTTTCCCAAAATTACAAATAGTCGATCCCAAGCCCGCATAAAAGAAGGAGGGTCTATCAAAAAATTTATTCCGTGTGTTAATATGTTCGCAACACAAAATAAGAATGTTAAAAAAAAAGAAAAGGTAGGCCGGGCCCGGCCTGGGTCGGTTTCTTAGGCCCGAAGCCCTGTCTAACCCGACCCATTTTCTGGTCCTCTGGGCCGGGGGCTGGGCCGGCCCAAGACCGACCCTTTGACACCTTTATCTCTAGGCCCGTGACATTCTCCCCCACTTAATCTTGCTATGCCCTCGTCGCGACCTCATCACGATGTCGATTCGCAGTGATACTGAATTGCCGAAGGTCTTACGCTGGCTCCCAAATTGCTCGAGTCTTTGGCATCTCCGACTTGACCAAGCAACGCCTTGTTGGTGCAACTCCTTGTCTTCACTTGAGCTTCACCTCTAAGCACGTTCTCGGCCGCATTCGCATAGGACTTGCCCTTAGCTGTTGGTGTCCTACGGCTCTTCCCACGTCTCTCATCTTCCACATCCCCATACTGCGGTTTTAGCCAACTTGTGTGGAAGACCGGTCGAATCTCCGACTTTGGCGGCAATTCCAATCGGTAGGACGCCTTCCCAACTCTAGCCACAACGGGAAAGGGTCCTTCATACCTTCGCACAAGCCTCTCGTGCTCCTTCCTTAAGGTCTTGACCATCACCAAGTCCCCAAGGTTGTACTCCCTTGGCTGTCACCTCGCATGCCTCTTCGCCTTGTCTTGTTTGCCCCCAAGACTAGTCTTTTCTTGCACCAGGTATCTCTCTTTAGACACGGCTGCCTTCTCATTCTGCGACTTAGCCACCTACTTTGCCCACAGATTTCTCTCCTTTGTCTCGGACAAATGGCGCCATCCTATATGGTGCCACAAATGGTAACTTGGCCCCCCGGTCAAGCACGCCTCAATCATCCACCCTCTTCCTAGGTGGTCCTTTCGATAGCTCGGGCAACACGTTCTCTTACCCCTTGAGAACGTCTTCAGCTCCCTTCGCTGCGTCCTTCTTTGCCTTAAGGACGTTCCTTGCTTCCTTTGGTGGTTCGGCCAATGCTGCAACATGGTATTCGACCTTGAGACTCGCCAAGTAAGTGCCCTTACCCTTGGCTTCCTCTTCTTCGATTCCTTCCATTAGCCGTTTACCCGATAGCCGCATAGTAGGAGTCATGATGCTAGATGTTCCCCCAAACATAGGCACCACACAAGTCGCGCCCTTCTCCATGATGCACACCGCGTTATTATACGTTGACACGGGGGCATTCACCTGTCGCAAGAAATCAAAGCCCAACACTACCTTGAAATCATCCATACACATGACAGAGAAATCCACCAACCCCTTCCACTTGCCAAGGCACATTTTCACCCGTCGAACTGTGCCTTGTAGGGGCCTTGCTTCGGTGTTGACGGTCTTTAGCCATACCCCACCGTCAACCACATTGAGGCCTAACCACTCTGCCTCATCCATCATCATGAAGTTGTGAGTCGCCCCCGTATCCACCAATATCTGTGCGGGCTTCCCATTCAACTTTGCTTCCACGTAGAGCAACCCCTTGCTCGTAGAAGTTTGTCCTTGCCAAGGCACATTTCCACCCGTCGAATTGTGCCTTGTAGGGGCCTTGCTTCGGTGTTGACGGTCTTTAGCCAATACTCCACCGTCAACCACATTGAGGCCTAACCACTCTGCCTCCTCCATCATCATGAAGTTGTGAGTTGCCCTCGTATCCACCAATATTTGTGCGGGCTTCCCATTCAACTTTGCTTCCACGTAGAGCAACCCTTTGCTCATAGAAGTTTGTCCCTCACCCATCAAGACTCGTGGCACATTCTTCCTTGGGAGCGCGTTTAGGACTTGGAGCGAGCCTATGCGCACCGTCTCACACTTGGACTCTTCCTTCTCTTTGACTAAGGCATCTAGCTTGCCTTGTCACGGGCAATCCCTTGCCCAATGCGGCCCTCCGCAAAAGAAGCATCCCTTAGGCTTGCGGCTAGCATGTTTCTCTTGTAGCTTGTCGTGGCCTTCGGTCTTGCTTGTTCTAGCTTGGTTGCTCCCCTTGTGCCATGCCTTGAGGCTTTCTCCCCCCACCATTGGCGTTGTTACCTTCCGAAGCTTCGTCTACTTCCTTCGTCTTTGAAGAATCCCTGCCTCTATCATACTCCGTCAACGACTCTGCCATCGATATGGCTTCATCGACATCCTCCACGCCCCTGCGTTGAAGTTCCTTCTTGGCGCCGCTTTGGAGGCCTTCAACGAAATTGAAGAGGAGATCTTCCTCTGCCATATTCAGAATGTGAAGCATAAGGATCGTAAACTCCTTCACATATTCGCTTATCGAGCCTTTATGTCTTAATTCCTTCATCTTCTTCCTTGCTTCATAGGCCACATTCTCTGGATAGAATTGCTTCTTAATCTTCCGCTTAAACACTTCCCACGTATCTATGGTGTACAACCCCTTCTCTATATCGCAATGCTTTCTACGCCACTATAAAGCTGTCGTGTCCGTAAGATTGAAAATGACAGTTCTTACCTTAGCTTTCTCGTCTACAATGCTAGCACCTTCGAAATATTGCTCCATATACCATATAAAATTGTCGAGCTCTTTGGCATCCCTCTTGCCTCCGAACTCCTTCGACTTTAGCGTGTCCACCCTTGGACTAGGAGTGGCAACCGCTCCACCTGCGATAGCTCTCTTGCACATCATCGCGTCTTGCCTTATCTCTTCCATGCCAACCTACACCCCATCGAGTTGTTCTTGTAAGCTAGTGAACAACTCCATAAATCTTTCACGTAGCTCGTTTTGGGCACCCACCGCCCTCTTGAGTGACTTGAGCTCTTCTAAGACGTGCTCCTCCAAAGTCTGTAGATTTTGCTCGACTATTCTCAGGCAATCCTAGACATCACTCACTCACGCGATCCTAGACATCACTCGTAACAATCTCCAAGTAACCCGTTCGGCCATCCAACCAAGCAATCGCATCCCTCAACTTGCTTCGGCCTCGACCACCTTTCTTTCCATTGGGTGGTGGCTGTGGATCTCGTCCACGCTCCACGACCACATTGTTCTTGAATATCCCGATGTCCCAACGCTAGTGTCCTTGCCTGCCATTACGCTCCTTGCTTGGCACACCCCCTCGTAACCAAGCTCTGATACCACTGCGGCCCCTCGCTCACCAGCTTCGCCAGCTCCGCCAGCTCCGCCAGCTCCGCCTGGCTCAACCCCTTCTCCAGCCGCGCCTTCTGGGTCACCTGCAGCACCTCCGCCGCCACCCTCCCCAGCGCCGCCTGCTCCGCCGCTTCGTCCAGCTTGCGCGCGCTCACCGCCGTGGCCGCCCTCTCTTGTTCACCCCGGCGTCGGACCGCTTCACCGTCTGGACCTGGCCGCCGCTCCGCAGCGCCCTGTTCACCGCCTTTGGGTCGCGGAGGTCCTGGGCCTTGGGCTTCGGCTTGCGCAGCACCACGGGCTCCCAGTCTTAGGCCAGCATCGTCGGTAGATGATCATGCGATTAGATTTCTTGAGAGAGCAAGATGAATGCGATTAGATTCACGTTGCGGTAATGCCGCACAATCTGTTCCGCTCCACTTTGACAAGTTTAGAGCCCTAGCCGGACTCCCGCCGACGTCACCATTCAAGTCGCAACCCGTGAGAAAATCTACGACTCGCATTTCCGACCATAAGATGGCCTACAGATTCTGGCGAATTCATCGGATTTTGCCTCGAATTTTCTCAGGTGAACTACATTAAACTCAAAGCTGAACCAATTTTTCCTTCTGGCTGAGACCTAATTTTCATATATTCGGTTTTTAAACCCAATTTTTCTCAGGTAGTGGTCAATCGTCGAGGTGCGGCATTAACTTATTTGCTCTGCACTTGAATTCTTTGGTGACGAATGTGCTTACACGAACAGAACCAGAGCTTGTCAAGTTCAGAGGTATATTGGAGAAATTAAGTTTTCACCTGGTTGGAAGAACTTGTAGTTTTTGAGTCCTAACTTACAAGCGACAGTCTCTTCCAGGTTTTCAACTATAAGTGAATCAAGTTTATCGCAGCCGCTTCCTAAAGCTGATGTCTTGGCTTTTATTGAGTCTGCTCTTGACGAGCTTGAAGGTACGCGGAAAATTCTTTTCTCCTGAAAATCTGAAATATTATAATTTAAGCAAAGGATTCGAATAACGGATTTGCAGAACTCAAGTAGATTGTGAAGGTCTCCCAAAAAAATATCTTCCTATCTTTAAATGTCCATTTTTTTTTTCCTTTTCAGTTTCGAAATTGTGTGCTTTTTAGAGTCACGTTGCGGTTGATCATTTTTCAAAGTTATGTTAGCCGGCATGCGGTAATATTTATGGACAGAGGTGTTGATATAAAGGATGGACACATTTGGTAGGTGATTAATTGAATATGCCAAGCAAGGCGATTATTAGATAGAATCTACTCGTAGGCAATTTTTAGTAGTCACCTGAAGGTACTATTCAGGCGGGGGATTCACTAGCTCATTTACCTCTCCTTTGACTCGATGCCTCCAGGCAATTCACTTTCTCCAAGCCTACATCTAACAAAGATAATTGAGCATCCTGGCTTAAGTACTACAAAAGGGATCTACAAAAATTAGCCTGCTCGTGGGGGCACAACAACTAGAGCAAATTCAAGAATGATTTGAGCTTTTGAACAACAGCTAAGCCACACTGTTGTGCTCGGAGACACGTAATTGCCAACCTCTTCACTTCTTCCGGACTGTGAAGGATTTAATTAATTGGAAAAATACATTACACTGCTTGGAGGCCGGGATTAATCCATGTGCAGTCTAAGGTAGGCCGTGCGATTTAACCAGTAACTGTTTGTTACCTCCCTGCCTCGTCCTTGTGATTGGGCAAGTTGGAACAAGCAATGAAGGCTCGTACACAGGCAAACGGCTGCCTTGAGGAGGTTGGCGAGGAAGAACGGCCGAATGGTGGTCTTCTCAGCCTCGTGATTACGATTGTCTTATCAAACTCACTGGTATGCCTTAGTGCTGGTTTTTTCTCCAATACGAAATACGAAACAGGCACATAGTTCTAGCATGCAACTTTTTCCAATTATCCAGCATTGCATACTGTTGCAGACCTATATGTCATGTCGAACAACAATGTCAAACGTTCGGTCAATATATTTTTGGTTTTTTCTACCCATCGATTGCGATCCACATCCCTGATTTCACCGGCTCTTGTCATCCAAAGACAAGTTGTTTTGCAAGGATGTTATCCAGAATTTGGTCATCAAGGGTTGCCAGAGAAGTCCATGTCTGTAACTCTTGTCCCAAATTTTGAAATTGATTTGGTGATATTGAGTTCCCCTTATTGCATGTGTTTCTTGTTTCTTAATTAGGATTAAGATAGATAAGCGTCTAATGCTGTCCAGTACGAAACCTTTTCTTAGTTTAACATATTAGATGGATCATACAGGCCCTTGCCATTGTTGGTTGAATAAAGCTGTGGGGAGCAACAAAGTTTACAGGAGAGATGGAGTCTTTTTGGTTCTTGCTGGTGCTTTTAGTGAAGACTTCTCATTAGCAGGCCAAGACTCTGCTAATGTTTTTGAAAAAGTAAAATCACTTCAGCAGAGGTAGAGGAACATCTTATATAGGTTACTGTTTGGTTCTTCGATCTGAATTATTTACTATTAAGTAAACATGTAAATCACTTGCTCTTCTTATTTTTTCCTTTGTCAGGTATCCTACTCTTCATGTTATAGGTCTTCAATCCGGCAGCTCAATTTTCTCTGATGCTGTTCGTGATCGTTTAGTCCAGATAACTATGAGGGAATATATTACATTTCCCATTTTGTTGTCAAACAAGTTTTTCTCTGAGGTAGGGCATAACTTTTGTTTGTTATATATGACATAGTTGTTATGAGTTTGCAGTCAACATGAACTACAGCATCATGTGTGTCATTTGTCAACTTGCATCGACTTTGTATCTTCTGTCTTTCAAAAGCACGTCTAATTGCCCACTAGGATCAACTCGATTACTAATATTTATTCTTCAACTAACTTGCATTATTTGCAATGATGGATAATTATCATATTGAATCTGTAATACCCAGTAAGAATTTCTTTTGTTGTGAATGTTGGTTGTTTTTCTTGACTGAACCATATTGTCATTCCTTTTCAAGTTATAGTTTAATATTGATAGTAGCGTCAAAATTTTCTAATCAATAGGTAGAGAACATTGTTATGTGTATCAGCATCAACTTTCATATATCAGTATGTCATCCTTTCCTTTGTTGATGTTACCTGAGATGTCCTTATGTCAATGTGCTATACACTCATAAACTTAAACATGGACCGCTCCGAGTTTATACCTACAAATGCACTTATCAATTTTTTAGTGGACCTGGATCAAGCTCTTCCAGAGTTTCTTGGGTTTTTCTTTCTCACTGACTTGCATTAAGCATTGGATACATCTTCTGGTTTTTGAGGTCGTATATCTCCATTCACTCTCGTTCCATTCTCATCCTTTTACAGCTAGACCCGTTCTTGTCTCCTTTCCCTGGATCTTTTTGTCACAGCTTTTTTTTTGTCTCTCATTATGCTCATGCTTTTTAATAAACTCTGGTCCATATTATCTACGATCTGTTGGAGTTTATAGTGACTTTCTTGCACATGTCAAATAAATTATATACGTTACCTAAATTTTGCTGATTTTAGTTTAGAACACATGCACCTTGAATTTTCGCCTTTTTATGAAAATAGGCTTTGACTAGCATCTCGAATTGAATCCCTGAAAGCACTACTGCAAACAGGGATGCAACTTTTCAAATGCTTGCATACCTCATCCAAGTTTACCTGTCACCTCTCTGATTTCTTGTTGGTTGTTGCTTGGCATATTTGGATTTCAAGATGAATATAGAACTTCTGTTGGTTGCTCTCTCTCTCTCTCTCTCTCTCTCTCTCTCTCTCTCTCAATAAGTAATTTTCTATCAATTTTACTTAATTACTCCAAAATTATGTTGTTTTTAGGTGACAGATGGCGTATCCCTAATCATATTTAAAGCTTTTAATAGTCCTCTAATCTTTTTTGAGAAGAACGTGGATCTTGGGACGATTGACAAAGGTGAGGCCACTGCTTTTTTTCCACGTCAATAGGTTATTGTATGAAGAAAATTAGAACTTATAGTTCATCACACTGTTGAACACCCTTTTACGTTGAACATAAGAATGAGCTTCTTTGTGTATTGTGAAATCGTGGTCTATTGAGAGAAGTGATTAGTGGGTGGAAGTTCAGGGGAAGAATTACCATCGAACCAAGAGTTTGCAGCAATATTCTGTTGACGGACTAGTGAACTTTTGAAAATGTAGATACTTTTATGTTTGTATATTGACTTTGGCCCCCCCTTCCCCCCACCCCCAGACCACCCAAATCAACACACACACACAGACGCACTCACATGCATCTTTCATTGGCATCAATCGTACTGGATCATGGATTGGAAGCCTAGCCCAATTTGGAAGGAGAATGGAGTTAGAATGGTCCCATATGCACATTGTATTAGAAGATGTGATTTATCTAGCCAATAAGAATACGTGTTGGTATTGTTCTAATTATTGATTCTGCAGAACATGGAGATATCACCGTAACAGCATTATGGTACAGATGAGCTGAGGCTAGTTAAATGTGTTTTAACATGTTAAAGCATGATACAGTATTTTGCCCATGTTTCTAGCAGCTTAAGCTTTTTAAAGGGACCATAGTCTCACCTGTATTAAGTGTATCTTCCGCTTGTCCTGCTGTACACCTGACTTTATAAAGCATTCGGGCAGAGGAAGTGAAAACTGGCTCGATCTCCTGTCATAGAGAAAGTGTCGCATGTAAGACGAAGTGTTAAAAGCATGACATACGTTGTTGATTGACATTCTATTTCAACTCAAGCTTTTTGAGTAACTAGTGGAGGAGTAGTCCATCATAGCATGCGATTAAATAACCTTGGATATCCATTGGAATATGTCTAGGTTGAAGTCTTGAAGATCTTGCTAGAATGAAGGCCAGACATCAAGGTTGGGGCGAGTAGTGAAAGATGCTTTCTTTACTTACAATATCATATAACAGACCACCCTATATACACCCAGTGTTGACCTTTGGGGCCTTCAAATAAGAACTCACTTAGTAAAAAGTAATAAGTTAGATTACCCTAAGTTGGATTTGAGAAGGTTTTATTCCATAGGAGGCCTTTTTTCGAAATTCTGCTAAAGCTTATCATGAATGCTCATTAATTACTTGTAGATGATTATTGCCATTTGGACACTTGTTGGACAAATACTCATTCGTGTTTAGCCTTGTCAGCATGAATGATTGGAGGAGGTAACCTATTACTCTTTTTAAAAGAAAGGCTGTAAACATGAAAAAATGCAGAAAAGACTTTTGTCTTTTGGATATCAGGTAACATGGTTCAAAACATCAGATACAAGTCATTTATCATGTTGTTTGTCTGCTGTGCCTTACGTGCATCTTGTACAGTGTATGTTTTAGACATTTTGGTTTTCGAAATTCATCACTAAATTAAAGCTTCTTAGGAAACAAAAGTTCCATGACCTCTGTTTTCAGTTAAATTTATGTCAGCCTGCTATGGCCCTGTTTGTGATACCACGTCCCTTCTTTTGTTCAACTTTGCCAATCTGCCCAATGTTATAGTTGCTTGATAGAATCTCATACTCCTTTTTGGGTAATCCTTTACGTGTATTCTCAATGCACTTCTATCACTTTGACTTTATTATGGAAATTAAATATACCACAATTGTGCTATGCCTCATAGTATCTTCGTTGTGATTTCTTTAATATGCAGCCATCAAGCAGTTGAATGTGCAGCATATTGAGAAGCCTAGGTTGATACATAATTTGAATAGCACTTGGGTGAAGCCAGTTGAAATCATTAACGAGCCACGTGTTTGTTCTTCTTTGCGGAACTTACTTCTTTATTTCCCAGGTACATGTTTCCTTATTCATAATCTGCCTATAATGTCATTTTTTTTGCAAGTGTGTATTATTTTTAGTGTTTCCACTTGCTTTAAAGGTAGACATTGCATTACGTATGTTAGAGACTGGAGTAAGTATGTTTGTGAACATGTTTCTCATCTTTAATCTGGTAAGGCAGTTATTTTCGAGAATAGCAGAGTTAAGTCTTTCGTACCTTATTCTTATTGGTTGTAGAGAATACAGTTAAAGCCAAGGATGGCATACAAAAACTTCATGGTTGAGAGGAGGAGACAAGCAACACGCAGAGTGGTTTTGCATGGTCCATGCCCAAGTTTTAATAGAAGAGGCAAAAGGCTGAGGAAAAGTTAACGAACTTCTCAATGTCAATGTTTATAAATTTTTCCATTGTGTCGAAGCATTAGAATAGGATATTGGATCACTGCAAGTAGGCCGGTGAAGGAGCTAAACGTGGGCCGACTGTTTGTGGACGATCCAAGTTTCAGGATTATTCGAGAAGGGCGTGTCTTTGAAAGGATTAGTGGACGAGTAGGATACCCCATGGAAACAAGTGTTATGCTTTGTCGACATAGCAAAGCATGTTATGCATATTGAAATGGTTGTAATGATTCACATCTGTTTAGTAACGATAGAGAGTTCGCCATAGGTTTTTTTCTTCAAGATTTTGTAACTAAGAGCAAATGGAACGAAGAAATGAATCTCTCTCTCCCTCCCTCTCCCCAGCTGTTACACGCCAAAATTGTACTGAAAAACGTCCATTAATTAAGCTAAATATTCAACCTAAACTCTTTTGTATTAAGAAGTGATGCTACTTAGCTTTATTTTCAGTTTATACCTGTAGGAGTATCAAGTCAATGATAAGTTCTTTAAACCAAAGTCGAGTGGTTGCCCAATCTTAGTTTCAATGCTTTCGTTTCAGTTATTGTCTATCTAAGCTTCACAATTACGATCAACTCCCTTGAATTCTAGCCTCTGTAAACTTGTGTGTTGTATAATGATTAGGAGTCCTCATAGTATGCTTTTTTTGTTTGTAGGCTGCATTGCAGTTGATGAAGGTGGCAGTCGCTTGTTCCTTTCAGACACCAACCACCATAGGATTATAGTATTTGATGGCAATGGAAAGATTTTAGACTGTGTATGTATGAGCATTGTAGTGTTTAATTTCCAGTTGAATTTTGCTTCAGACCTAGACAGATGTTGCAAGGGAGAGAAGGTTTATATTTGAACTGTAATGCTGTTTCTATCCCAGATCGGTTCTTCTCCTGGTTTCGAGGATGGAGAATTTGAATCAGCCAAGTTAATGCGCCCCGCAGCTTCTTTTTATCATGATGGCGAGGATTGCCTATATATTGTGGACTCGGAGGTTTGTTCCTAGAAAAGCTATATCTTCTGACTTGCGATATGCCTGTCTTTAAGCTGTATTTTTTTAATATGTGTCGAAGTAGTATTTATTTGAATGTTATTTATCAGTGGATCTTATGTTGTAATCCAAATTTTTGGCCTGCTGAATGTCAAATTTTACCAATTTATTGAATATTATTTTTGTTGCGCTACAATAATTGTAGGAAGGAATACAACAAGTGAAATAGGAGGAATACAATGAAAGCTGTAGCAACAACCAAAGTAGAAAGCTTTGGCAATGTACATTTTGCCTAGGGAAATAGGTCCATATGGCTATAGGAGGTAGCTCATAGGATTTCCTTATTTTTATTTTTAATTGAACTCTTTCTATCATTACACTAATGAAGGTAGGTGCTGCTGAAGCTGCAATATCTGTTTTAGGAAAAGGGGTGCGCAATGATGAATATATTCAGAAAGAATCCAGAGGGCGTAAAAACCTCAAGAGGATGTGCTTCACATCTAATAGAACGATGCACGCTTTTGAAATTGCGCTTGTTCCTTTCAGCCAAAGATAACAAAGGCATATGGGGACAGCTCTCCAACACAAACACACGGCTTCTTCGGACGTCCTTGTGGCCAATGGCGAGGGAAAGGAATGCCTGATATTAATGTGCATTTCTGTTATCAACTAGACTAGAAAGTTTTGGTGTAGGAGCTTTTGAGGCCCTTGATGGTATAGGCTGAAGATTAAAATATGGCTGAAAATTTCAGATCGGGTTTTGATGTCAATTAGACCAGAATCTGTGTATGATCCATTATAGGGCAGCAATTTTCGTTACTCTATTCTACGTAGTAGTTGACCCTTAAGAGTTTTTGTGGAAATTCGTGGAGCTGGTTACAGGTAGTTGTAATAATGCTTGTTCAGTTGACTTCTATGTATTTCTTGTTTTCACTGCTCTGTTGAGTATAACATTTATAGTCTGTGGTACTTAAAAGGTTGTTCATTTTACTTTCTTACTAGTTGTCGTGGCACACGCAATGTGATGCATGTGCAAAATTAAAAACAAAATAATTAAGACGTGCAGAAAAAATAAAAGTTGCCAATTAAAATTGTAACTAAAATTAAACATTACATAAAGGGACGTTATTAATTTGAAATATTAAGGAAAACCAAACATGACCTATAGGGTAGTTATATACTGCATATTTTTTACTTAAAGGTTTTTTTTTCCAATTACACGTGTCACTGATTTAGTATGTTACACCAAAACTACCAAACAAGTTACGGGTGTTGGCATTATGTAGTGTAGATTATGTTTCAGTTCCTTTGATCCTGGTTTTTTGGGGTATCTTTGTCGCAATCCTTTTTGTATCACTTAAAAATCATCTCAGGCATGAAGTCTTGTATGTTTGGTGGATGAGTTTTTTGTGCTGCTTTAAAAATGTAGATACTACTATGTCCTATGGTCTTATAATCATGTGTATATCTTGATCTTTGGGTGGCATACTGTCTTACTAATTATGACTTGGTTTATACTTTCTTTTACTTTAGCTGGTTTACCTCTATATTCAAATTCTGACATTAACACCTTACCTGGTTTCCCTGTGTCATGAAAGAACCATGCCATCAGGAGAGCTGATATGGAGAGCAAAGTTTTAGAGACAATTTATCCAACATGCAAAACTAAAAACAAAAGTAATAGTCTATGGAGCTGGATTACGAGTAAGCTTTGGAAACAAAAAGATGTTGAGGCAGAGCCTGAGGAATTCAACTCGGAATCATTTTTGTTTCCTTGGCATCTGATGAAGTCGTTGAACGGCGATTTTTTTATTCTTAACCGCAGGTAAAAACGCCGTCTCAAATGTGACCAGCATTCCTTTTTTGTATTTGCCCCTAAAATTTCTCAGTACCTTTATGTATAGATAATTGTTTTTTTCGTGCATGGAGTTACATATGACATAACTTGTTAGAAACACCAAGCGCAGAGTCTTGGTATCTGCTCTTTAAAAGAGGTGCTGGGAGTAGCATTACGAAGAATAGTCATTGAATCTACAAGGTTCATATTAGCATTATGAAGATAATAATCAATCTTAATGTTGGCACCATGAAGATAAGAATCAATCTGCATGGTTCAAATAGTATTGCAAGTTCCTATGGTCAATAATTTCTAGTAAAGCGTACTTTTGCAGTCTCTTTATTTGGAACACTATACATTTTTTTGTCCCGTTTAGGTCATTGCATTTAGTTTCTTGCATGGAATTTCCAAGAGGTGTGATACATGCTAGTCGCTTCTCTACTGATAAGTGGGGATACTTTCAGAGTAAATTGTTCTAAATGTTGTTGATATTCCAGACATCTTTTTGTGGTATTCTAGTGGAAGATGAGGTACTTTGAACAATTTAGAACCAACACAATTTCCGATCTAGTGGAAGATGACGTACTTTCTCATAAACAGGAACGGATAAATTTTGTTGGGGAGTGTGAAGGGGTAATTTAAACCATCTAGGATTTTTTGTAAACAAGGTGAATTTTATTAAGTGGAGGATAAGCTCTTCTGCTGACAATATTGAATGCTTCATTATCCCTTCTAGTCATGTGGACGATGTTATAAGTCCAATTAGAATAATCTAGTGGTCTAGTGGCAACATTCCAAGATGTGCTGTTGTAATGTGGATGTTATGTAAAGGGGGACTGAGAACCAAACCCAAACTTAAAAACTGAAATTATATTGCAGATGATACATGCTCTTTATGCCTTGCGCATAAGGAAGATGGTGTTCGCCTGTTTTGGAGAGGTGCATACAGTCATACACCAAGTCTTTGTGGACTGAGGTGCTACTGAAGTTGAATATACCACTAATTGGCCTTCTTGGAAGCAACTCTTAAGTTTGGCTATCCCAAAGTTTAGAGGTAAAAGCTTCCAAGCTCCGATCAAGAAGCTTCCCCTGTCAGTAACAATCTATGTGATTTGGTATGAGAGAAATACAAGAACCTTTGTGCATGAACAAAGATCAGTGAAAGAGTGTTTGCTGCTGATTAAGGATGTGATCCAAATGCGAATTAGAAGTTGGAAAAAAGTCCCTTCACAAAAAGTGAACCAGCAGATTTGTCGAGCTTGGGGGATTTGTGAGGGAGTTC